>CAUZXS010001332.1:27500-107500 GCA_963585895.1 Sepioteuthis lessoniana
AAGAAATTCTTATGGACAATTTACGATAGACAAGTAAAAAGCAATAAATTTTTGTGAAAATAAAATAAATTCTGTGAAGTTGATGTAAAAACACAAAATCGTTGGAATGAAACGAAAATGAAACGAAATAAAATTTTGAATAGTTTATTCTTTCTTTATTTATCAGACAGTTATGTAAAGATTGTAAAATACGTAAAATGTTGGCTGGATTTACTTACACAAAAGCAATTCATCCTTTACCGATAAAATTAGAATTTTTAATGACTTTTATAGAAGTTGTTATAGAATAATGCATTTCGTTTTTTTAGGTACTCAGCTGGTAAGGATGGTTGATATGCATTTAACGAAACAATGAAGAATTTGAAAAAAATTTGCTTTAGTTTTTCTGTCTGCGAAAATAAATTTGCGTCTACGTATGTGGAGGTGCGGTGGTCGTTTTTGTGATACAAAAGCAGGTTTTAATATTACTTACACTTTAAACTAATATACAAATATATTGTGAGTATATATAACACTGCTTCGATAATAGATAGATAGATAGATAGATAGATAATGGGAAAATATTGTGAATTTTCATATTTTTCTTTTAAAATAATTATTTTTAAAATAACGAGGACGTAGCTTAAGAGAGAGAGAGAGAGAGAGAGAGAGAGAGAAAGAGAAAGAGAAAGAAGAGAGAGAGTGATGAATAAATAGAGTGTGTGTGTGTGTGTGTGTTGATAGATAATTGAGAAAGAGATTAATACAATTATCTATATATATACTTATGTGTGTGTGTGTGTTTGTGTGTTGATAGATAGATAGATAGATAGAGAGATAGATAGATAAGATTTGAAAAAGAGATTAATACAATTATTAATATATATATATGTGTGTGTGTGTGTTTGTGTGTCGATAGATAGATAGATAGATAGATAGATCAGAAAACAATACTGATAGTTTTAAGATATAAACATGGTACAAGATCACAGGAATGGTGGTCTAAATTTATTTCCGAAAATCATCTAAGCCTAAGACACGGTGTGCATTAAACTCGAATTCCCCACAGTAGTTAATTTATATGGGAGACAAGCACGTTTGTCACCGACGGATACGCTACAATAACGACGGGATCCTATATACGACCCTTTGATCTACTTCCTACATTCCCCCAACACCATATTAGCTTATATGTGTGTGTGTCAACATGTACATGGGTTCCTACCGAGCCACATGCTGACGACACTCAATATATAAACTAATGTTAGATACTAGAATGGGTCATAGGAATATAGACAGAGCTCAGTATTTGTCGCTGCCTCCCACCAGACACGACTTGACACAAGGTCAAAAGCCCGAAGGCCAATTAAAGTGGGGATAAAGGGGAGGGGAAGGTCGGGAAGGAGCCGAGACTCGAACCCTGCTTGTCTGTGCTGCTCATCGGCTCACTTAGTGCAATGTGAGCCTGATGCGGCAAGCAGTTTCACGAACCCAAATGTGGGTCCGGGCACGTATGCCAGTTTACGGCTTAAACTAGACGCTTGGTCTAGTGCCGTACAAAGGGGACAAAAGTGTAGCTCGTCCACCCGAAGGTTGCCCAGCCGAAGCTGGGGGCCTATTCGGCCCCGAGTCTGCACTTGGTTTCGAACACCCATCCGGCACGAATGCCAGACGGCCCAGCTAAACAGCCGGGGCAGAGCTCATGTATATATTAATACGTATGCATGTGCGTGCATTGGCACGTAGACTTACTTGTGAGTGCGCAAACTTAGTGAGGTTAATACACATCAGATAGATAGATAGATAGATAGATAGATAGATAACTGAATACTTGTCGCCCAGTTGGCAGGGGCTGTAGAATACACCGAATACTTCTCTGCAGAAGGGTAAGATACCCCGCCGCCAATGAGTGTCCTGGATATGACACTAAACAATCTCATGGTGAGGCTTCAGTAAAGCTGGAACTTTGGGGAAGGCGGAGTACCTCTTCATTGCCATCACTCCCAGGTCCAGTCGGACCCGGAGTAGTAGCACCTGATAGGGTACTATCAATGGGTTAAATAGAACTATTTATTTGTATAAAAATGGATTTGGCATTTAATAACCAACAAAGGTTGATATGCCATAAACACAAACAAGTAAACAAACAGACTGCTTGGTTTGGTTTCGTTTTATGGCATATCAAACATTGTAGGTTATTTAATGCCAAATCCCCTTTATACATATATGTTGAATATATAGTATTTGGTTAGGTTAGGTTTAAAAAACCAACAATGGTTGATATATCATAAAACCAAACCAAACCAAACTCTCTCTCTCTCTCTCTCTCTCTCTCTCTCTCTCTCTCTCTCTCTCTCTCTCTCGTTTTTTGTCTGTTTGTTATTGCACAACTCAAAGGTATAGCAATACTTGGAACATTTAACTTTAACTTATACTAAACCGAATAGCTTGAAATAGAACTGGTTGATCATTTCATTGTGTGTAAACAAATGACTGATGTTTAACTGAATTATTAGTGTTAAGAAGCAATGATTGAAAGCATTTAACTGTGTGCGAATGAATAATTTATGGTAAGTGAAATTATTCGTATTAGATAGAAATAAGTGAAACCATTAAACTAGGTGCAAAAAAAAAAAAAAAAAAAATTAGCCCCAGTTCGTTTAAGAATGTTGTCTACAAAATCTGTTTAGATATCATATATCTAATATATATGCATAAAAAGGATTTGGCATTAAATAACCTACAATGGTTGATATGCCATAAAACTCAACCAAACCAAATCTTATATATCTAATATATATGCATAAAAAGGATTTGGCATTAAATAACCTACAATGGTTGATATGCCATAAAACTCAACCAAACCAAATCTTATATATCTAATATATATGCATAAAAAGGATTTGGCATTAAATAACCTACAATGGTTGATATGCCATAAAACTCAACCAAACCAAATCTTATATATCTAATATATATGCATAAAAAGGATTTGGCATTAAATAACCTACAATGGTTGATATGCCATAAAACTCAACCAAACCAAATCTTATATATCTAATATATATGCATAAAAAGGATTTGGCATTAAATAACCAACAATGGTTGATATGCCATAAAAACAAACCAAACCAAACTGTAATTTTGTGACTGGAGTTCAATATCATTGCAGTAACAATCAGATGATGATGGCATATAAAACATCGCAGGTTATTTAAAGCCCAATCTGGTTTATTCATATATATTAGATATATATAATTTGCAAACGCAAGTAAACTAAGTTAAATGGTTCCAAGTATTGCTATATATCATAAACAATTCAATTAGACATCAGTCAATTGTTTACACAAAGTTAAATGATCAAAAGGTTCTATTTGAAGCAATTCATTTTATTATAAGTCATTTGTTTGCACTCAGTTTAAATGTCACTCAGTCCTATTCAACCAATAGATAGGACCCTATGGTCCGAAGAGGTAGCTACTGGGAGCGATGGCAAAAAAGGAGTACTCCGAATTCCCCAAGGCTCCAGCATTACTGGAGCCTCGCTATCAGATTGTCTAGTGTCATATCAAGACACTCGTTGTGGGTAGGAGGGAGGTTTCTTACCCCTCTACAGAGATGCAGTTTGGCTTTAAACATAATCAATCTCATTAGTAAGCATTGTATAGAAAATTGACACTGAAAAACAACAAAAACAACAAATTAACAACAGTGTCAGTTGAAGACTTCCAGCATTGGGACCATCGTTTTCGGCGCTGACCGACTTTCTAAGGGAATTATTAGATAGAGAGACCAAATTGGTTCGTAATTTAGTAGATAAGAATTTTTTTTTTGTCAGCCAGTCAGTGTCAGTACTTTCCGGGGATGCATTTAGCGTAACGATTATCGCTATTGGAACTGAAGCCCACGATCCGAATTCAAGTTCTGTACTAGACCGTTTACGTTTCGCTTCTCGTTAGTGCCCTTTGGAAAGGCATGAATCCATCTGTAAAACCCCCATGGATAAACAGAAGAGCAAAGAAACACCATGACAGCAAGAAGTCAACTCCACCCATGTTGGCAGGTGGGGTGGGTCTTCGTGAGCTAATGGTTAAAGCGATGGACTGCGGAATCATAGTAAGCGAGTTTGAACTCCAGTCACGCTATTACATTCACTTTCAGACAAATAATTTTGGGAAAGGTATGAACCCCCTTATCTTCCCAGCTATGGCTTAAATAGATTCACTGCTGTTTTTCTAGAAGGATGGCTTTGGCATTAAATAACCGACAAAGGTTGATATGCCATTAAACAAAAGGAACCAAACAAAACCATGTTGTCAACAACTTTCACTTATATGTTGGTACTGCTTGCTGTCAATGCCTTTCTCTGAAGTGACCTGACCGAAAAAAAGGGTCCATTTTTTAGAACTCACAACGTATACCCTACTTAAAACTATTCTAATATTCTGTACGAACCATAGGACTTTATATATATATATATATATATATATATAAAGTGTGTGTGTGTGTGTGTGTGTGTGTGTGTGTGTGTGTGTGTGTGTGTGTGTGTGTGTGTGTTGCTCAGTCGACTGGGGCTATAGAATACACCGAATGCTTCTCTGCATAGGGGTAAACCCCCTCCAACGAGTGTCTTGGATATGACACTAAGCAATATGATGGCGAGGTTCCAGTAATGCTAGAGCTGTGGGGAATGCAGAGTACCCATTCATTGCCATCGCTCCAAGGTCAACTCTGACCCGGATTGGTAGCACCTGATAGGGTCCTATGTGATAGATAAAATTAAACTGTGTACTTATGCTAAACTGAATTATTTGAAATAGAACCGTTTTTTGACATTGAAACTGTGTGCTTATGCTCAACTGAATTGTTTAAAATTGAACTGTTTTGACATTCAACAGACCTGTTTTGACATTTAACTATGTGTGAACCAAAAACTAATCTTATGCTAAACTGAATTATTCTAAATGGAACAGTTTTTATATATAAAAATAGATTAGGTATTAAATAACCTACAATGGTTGATATGCCATAAAACAAAACCAAACGTACCATATGATTATATATATATATATATATATATATATATATATATATATACATTTTGTCAGTATCACAAAGTTATTGAACAAACTCACCACCTCTTTTTATCTAATGTGGATTAAGTGTTATCTGGGTTCACGCTCAACCCACCCCTTTGTAATCGGTAATTAGCACGTTATAATGGTTTCTTTAGCCTTGGTAAGGCAATCAGTCTGGGAGAAGGAATGTTCTGAATCCAAATCAACTGTACTCCGCTTAAAAATTAGCCTTGTATCTCATCCTGCTCATGGCAGAGAAGTTCATGTAAATACACACTTTCTAGAGATAGCCATGAGAAGTCAAATGTCTTTCTCGAAAAAAAAAATCGCCTTGTGGGCATGCGCTGACTACATCAATGCAAAAAGGTAACCCCCACCCTCAACTAGTGTCCTGGGTATGACATTAAATTGGATCTGATGGCGAGGCTCCAATCCAGGAAGTTTGGGGGATATTGAGTACCCT
The DNA here is from genome assembly GCA_963585895.1 of Sepioteuthis lessoniana. NCBI lineage: Eukaryota > Metazoa > Mollusca > Cephalopoda > Myopsida > Loliginidae > Sepioteuthis > Sepioteuthis lessoniana. The sequence goes on from CAUZXS010001332.1 coordinate 33,021, forward strand.
TCCTAGCCATTACTCCCAGGTCTACTCTGGCCCGGATTGGTAGCACCTGAAAGATTCCATCTCTGGATCAAATAGAACTGTTCAATCATTTACTAAAGAGTTTTACTGTCCATTTGAAACCATATAAATTATTTATCTTCCATAAGAATACTTGATGAATAGAATTACTAATGTTGAACAAAAATACTTGAAACCATTTAACTGTGTGCAAACAAATTATAAATATCAAATAGAATTATTAGTGTTATATAGCAATGATTGAAACAGGCAAATGATTGATATTAAATAGAATTATTAGTATTGGATAGCAATACTTGAAACCATTTAACTTTGTGCAAACAAATGATTAATATTAGATTGAATTATCAGGGTCAAATAGAAATACTTGAAACCACTTAATTGTGAGCAAACAAATGATTGATATCAAATAGAATTATTAGTATTAGATAGCAATACTTGAAACCATTCATTGTATATACAAACAAATGAATGTTATTGTATAGAATTATTAGTGTTGGATAGCAAATACTTGAAACTATTTAACTGTGTGCAAACAAATTATTGATATTGAATATAATTATTTGTGTTATGTAGCAATACTTCAACCCGTTTAATTGCGTCTAAACCAATGATTAATATTTGATAGAATTATTAGTGTTAGATGAAAATACTTGAAACCATTTAACTCTCTACAAACAAATGATCGCTAACAGGTCGTTTAAAATAAAGTTACCTATAAACTATTCGCTTGCAAACACACACACACACACACACACACACACATATATATATATATATATAAGCCAAATACTGTACCCTTCCTAGCCATTACTCCCAGGTCTACTCTGGCCCGGATTGGTAGCACCTGAAAGATTCCATCTCTGGATCAAATAGAACTGTTCAATCATATATATATATATATATATATATATATATATATATATATATATATATATATATATAAACAGTATTTGGCTTTAAATAACCCACCAGGGTTGATATATCATAAAGTCCCAAGCAACCCCCCCCCCAAAAAAAAGTAAAAGAAAAAAAAATAGCCCTTTCAATTTTGTTGGAAGAAATTGGAGTAATTGATTTTTTTTCCTCCAAGAAAACAGGAATTTCCTCTCTTTTCTTTTCTTTTTCCTTTTTTTTTTTTTTTGTGCGGTAAATTGTCACGATTGAATATAAATCTGGGCTGCCGTGTTCACAGTGAGTCACTTTTTTAAGAGATATTAGGGTGAAAGCGAAAAAATTACGATATTCTGATTGAACAATTCATTCTTTTTTCTCAACCTTTCGCTCGTCGATTTTCTTATCTACCCCAGACGGGTTTGAAAAGCAACGTAGAAACATTCAATAATACAAGTAGTGATAACTCAATTGATGCCAATTCATCTGGTTGGCTATCGCTTCGTTCAAATCAATTATGAAGTTGTTTTTTTATTTTATCTATTTTTTTTTGGGGGGGGGGCTCACCTGGATAAATAATTATCGACCACACAAAAAGTGAATGCAGCAAACTGGTGCAGAAGGTGTAAAAGAGCAAGTACGAATGAATGGGAAAGACGATCCACTGAGAACTGTGCAAACGAATGAATTAGAATCATACAGAAAGCAAAAGCTATTTGCACTGATCCAAATCAGTCCTTGAAAAAGAAATCGATCAAATTCTTTAGGGTCTTGAAATCCCCCTATCCAAACTAGAAAACCAGATCTAGTTTTAGATAAGAAGAAAAGAATTCAACTGGTGAATTTCATCATTCCAGTAGATTACAGAAAGAAAAAGCTCGGTATATATATATATATATATATATATATATATATATATATATATATGTGTGTTTGTGTGTGTGTGTGTGTGTGTGTGTGTGTGTGTGTGTGTGTGTGTGTGTGAGAGAGAGAGAGAGAGAGAGAGGGAAAGAGAGAGAGATAAACCAAGGGACAGAGATATTTGGTTTGGTTTGGTTTGGTTTGGTTTGGTTCGGTCGGTTTTATGGCATCTCAACCTTGGTAGGTTATTTAATGCCAAATTCTGTTTATGCGAATAAAAGGATACATGATTTATTAGCAAGTCGACTGCTTTGGTTTTATGGTGCATCGACCATTGTTGGGCATTTAATGCCAAATTGTTTTTACACACACACACACACACACACACACACACACACACACACACACACACACACACATATATATATATATATATATATATATATATATATATATGATTGGTAAGCACATTTTGAAGATAATATTTTAAAGACTGAGCTCATTTTTTTTGGCACAAAGTTAAATGGATTCACATATTTTGAAACAATTCAGTTTAGCATAAGTACAGTCTTATTTACACACAGTCATTGGTTTAAGATACAGAAATATGGTTATAATTTGTGTGTGTGAGCGTAATTAGCTTCATATATATATATATATATATATATATATATATATATACATACATATATATATATATATATATATATATAAGCACGTGTGTGTGTGTGTGTGTGTGTGTGTGTGTGTGTGTGTGTGTGTGTGTGTGTGAAACAGAGGAAGCGACACATTGCATTTCCCATAGCACTAATACCCTTGGGAAAGCTATGAATCCAATTATTCTCCCTCCAGCTATGGGTAAATAGTAGGACAGACTAGGTTCTTTAGCCTTGGTGAGGAAACTAGTCTAGGAGAAGGAAAACTCTGAATTCAAACCTGTTAAACTCCGCTTAAAAATTGACCTTGTGTCATATCCTGCCAAAGCGGAGGGGGTTGGGTAAATAGGATCACGGATATTAAGCACTCTTTATTGGTAGATATTGCAAACCATATATATATATATATATATATGTATATATATATATATATATATATATATTGAGAGAGAGAGAGAGAGAGAGAGAGAGAGAGAGAGAGAGAGAGAGAGAGAGAGAGGCAGAAACAGACAGAGACAGACAGATAGACAGAAGTGGGTGATAAATACATACATATGGGAAATAAGCAAATCTACCAATCAAATTACCGATGGTCGCATTTGAACGGAGACTTTGAAGAGGAAATTGTTCTTTCCGTCTAAATCACATGCCGAATAGACGACTGATTACTTTTCTTTAAAAAAAAAAAGTGAGGAAAGAAATCCCCCGTCCCAATCAGTCCTGTACCTAACATCTTGATAACACACACACACACACACACACACACACACACACACACACACACACACACACACACACACACACACGTGTGCACGCGCTTACCCTCCCCCTCATACAAAATGTTCATACTAACAAAATATCAACTCTACAATTTGACGTCACCGAAAGTGAGTGAGTGAGTGTGTGTGTGTGTGTGTGTGTGTGTGTGTGTGTGTGTGTGTGTGTGTGTGTGTGTGTTGGTCTTGGAGGGTGTTGGTCAGGGGTTCGTTTATTTACAAAATCATTTTCTGACTTCTGACCAGACACAAACATCATAAAAACCTGATTCCCAATAGCAGCAATAATTATAATAATAATAATAATAATAATAATAATATATATATATATATATATATATATATATATATATATATATATATACATATATGACAAACAATATCTATGTATGTGTGAATGTGTGTGTGTGCGTGTGTTTGATATATATATATATATATATATATATACATATGACAAAAAATATCTATGTATGTACGTATGTATGTGTGTGTGCGTGTGTTTGATATATATATATAGATATATATATGACAAACAATATCTATGTATGTATGTATGTATGTGCGTGTGTTTGATATATATATATATATATATATATATATATATATATATATATATATATATATATAATACCTAAAAGAGCCAGAAACTAAATACCCAAGTTTCATCAAACGTATCTTCAGGATAATTCGGAGTAAAGATAATTATAATTTGGTTGTTTGGTTTATTGATTTTGATTGCAAGTTAACTCTTTTTGAGTCATTTACTGCCAAAGCCCTGTTTACGCATTAGCTTCGGTATTAAGTTTTTCTCTTTTGGCTAGGCATTGCGGTACTGATAGATTATTCTCAAGCAGTACGCATGGTTTTCGTCTTTTTTATTTTTTTTATAAATCTTTTTCCTGATACCGGTTTTTAATATATCTTTTTATTTATAAATTGCATTATCTGCTTTAAATGCCATCAGAGTTATTGTGATATACATATATATATATTAGATTTTATATATTTAATGGCATGGAAGTTTGTCTGCTACCTTAGGTTTCATGAAGATTCACAAACAACAATCATCAGGCAGATAACGAAAGGAAATGAAGAAATCTAAAAAATCGAAAAATGCAGTCAAAAACCGTTGGAATTGTGTGCAGATCATTATGTGTGCTTGTGGGTGAGTATATGTGTGTTTTTGTGTGGGTTATAGTTGCTGTGTACAATATATATTGTCTGTGTACAAACTTCCGTGGCATTAAATATCTAAAATCTAATATATAATTATTATTATTATTATTATTATTATTATTATTATTATTATTATTATTATTATTATTATATAATAGCTCTATCACAGATATTGAGCACCCTCCAAATTATATCGCATTTGGTTCGCCACAAACTCACAAAGTGAATTAGTGACAACCAATACGGTTACAATTTTTTTTCATCATACAACGTGTGAAAGCACGTGCGATACCCTGTCCTCATCAGCCGCCAACCAGGTTGATAACAGAGTTTCGGTAGCTCAAGATGGTACTGCCACTCCTGGCGCTACCAAGCAGCTTTTTCCACCGGACAGGATATTTAAAAGCAATATATATCTATATATGCGCCAGATCAACTAAAAGCAGACATTACATGGGACGTTTGTTCTTCTTCATTTTAGTGCAGTTTGTGATTTAAAAACGATCATATATAAAGATATATATATAATCATGAAAATTAGCATAAATTTAAAAAATTAGCATATTTAAAAAAAAAACCCTTTATTCTAGAAACCGACGAAAAAATTTTCTTCCCTTTTTTAAAATATGCTAATTTTGTAAAGATGTGGGGTCTTTTTAACCAATAAAATGTATTTTATCGTAACCCACTTCGCCAGAGCCATCTTCAAGAGGCATTTGGTGAAACCTAGATAGATTCGCTCTTGGTCATATAGGAATTATTTTCATAATATTAGCCCTATCTGAAACCTAGATAGATTCGCTCTTGGTCATATAGGAATTATTTTCATAATATTAGCCCTATCTAGTGTATTGACTACTTTATAACGTTTTAGCTTAGTTAATTCTATTGGTGTTTTTTTTTCTTTGGACTAAACATACGAGCTGATTGATTATTTTCAGGTAGCACGTGGGTTTTTCGTCGTTTCTTTTTTCTGATTTTTTCCTAGATATGAGTTTGTAGAATTTGCAAATTGTACAATCTGGGTTTTTTTCACACCAAAAGAATTATAGATTAGATATAAAGATTAATATATATATATATATATATATATAAGTAAGTAATCGAAAAGAATCCGACAATGTAGTAAAAACAAAGTAATCCAAAGTGAAGAAGTCAATATGACTTACACAGACATGATATTTTTGAAATATGAAGGCTGATTTATTGATCAAAAGGTTAGCGTTCCGTTTTCTTTGTATATATGATCTCCCCGCCCCTAGCTTTGTATTTCATTAGATATCAATCGGTAATCTAACGACACTTGATAACATTTTCTCTAAGTCCTGATAATGGTTTATTGAAACCAAAACGTTCTAATGTCGACTTTCTTCCATATTAAATTCTTCACTTTGGATTACTTTGTTTTTCAGTTTTTCTCTCTACATACACACACACACACTCTCTCTCTCTCTCTCTCACACACACACACACACACACACACACACACACACACACACACACACACACACACACATATATATATATATACATGCAGTGTAACCCGGATATAAGATACCCTGATATTAGAGAATCCCGAATATTTAATGAGATTTTTTATCTGGTCCCAAAGTAGAGCCCGTGTTACCTAAACAAAATAGACCAAACCCAGATATAAGAGAAACTCGGATAGAAGAGACTTCTTCTCTGGTCCCATCAACTCTCTTATATGCCGGTTACACTGTACATATTCCCTGGTACATGACGTATATATATATATATTTATATATATATATATATATGTCATGTATCTGAGAATAGACATAAAAACGTTGGTTGAAACAAATTATATATTAATATATATATACATATATATATATATAATGTATTTTGCGATATTTATAATGAAACAGTGATATTGATGATAGAGAATGTGTTGATCTAGGTTTGCATAGCATGGACACAGTCAATGACACTTAGTGACTGTCAGTTTCTCTTCTATGCGATAATTTGACTAATTGGTCATCACACGCAAACATACACACACACACACACACACACACATATATATATATATGTATGTGTGTGTGTTTAGCATGTAGCTGTCCCAACTTACGAACAACTCATATATTTATGTATATGTGTATGTGTATACTTGTGTGTGTGTGTGTGTGTGTGTGTGTATGTGTGTGTGTGTGTGTGTGTGTGTGTGTGTTTTGATTACAGTTTCAGTATTGTAGAGATTCATAATAAATATTGCCAAATAATATATTTTTTATTGTTTAGGATGTCTCAATATTTATGGTTATATAGGGTGTCTCAATATACAAGGTTGTAAGGTGTCTCAGTATACATGGTTATATAGGGTGTCCGATATACAGGGTTATAAGGTGCCTCAATATACATGGAATCCATCTGACTGCTATTAACTCACCTGATAATAATGTTGTGTTCTTTTTGTTTCAGATTTGAAAATAATATACTATAAAAACTATTCATCTTCGATTACAATGCCTTGGACAAGAGAGGAAAATATTTTGAGTGGCTACTTATTTGGAGACAAAATCATTGAAAACTGTCTCAAAATAGATGCAATCCATTAACATGATAATTACTGAGATAAGAAACTCAAAAAATATTGTATATCCTACAAGCTGATATTATAACAATTAAAAGAAATATTGATTTGATGTCTCTAGCTCAAAGAATACATTTTTATAGGATGTGTTCCAAATGACTGCTATTACACTTGTCTCAGTAATAAATCATTATCATATTAATGGGTTGTATCTATTAATAGGTTGCGTCTGTTTTGAAACACACTGTATAATGTTTAACCTAAAATGATAAAACCCAAGTATCATTAGCTTACAAGAAGATTAACTTTTTATTTTTTTAAAATGTCTACTTATTCATTTAAGGGTGTACTTATTTATGGGTTACACTGTAAATAGAAAGAGAGAAAAAAGAGAGAAAGAATGAGAGATCGAAGCTGATTGGAGTATAATGAAAGAGAAAGAGAAAAAGAAATCAAAAGGAATAAAGAGGGTGGGTACTGGGAGCAGAAAGAAGTGGGTTTTAATAGAGATGAGACGTGTGAAATACTCTTAAAAGGCAAAAAGACTTTTTTTTTTTTGGACGGAAAGAATCTTAACGTCATCACAAAGATGGCTGCTCAAAGCATATTTCAGTTGATACTGATTGCATAGATTTGAGGTTTGGTTGAGTTTTATGACATATCAACCATTGAAGGTAATTTAATGTCAAATCCTCTTTATAAATATATATAAAAAATATAGGATTTGGTTTGGATGATTTTTATGGCAAATCAATTGTTGGTTATTTAAGGCCAGATCTTATTTATACATATATATTAAATATATATATATGTTGCCCAGTAGGCTGGGGCTGTAGAATACAACGACTGCATCTTTGCATTAGGGTACGACCCCCCCCATGAGTGTTCTGGATATGATTCTGAACAATCTGATTGTGAGGTTCCAGTAATGCTGGATCTTTAGGGATGCGGAGCACCCCTTCATTGTCATCGCTCCCCGGTCCAGTCTGACGTGGAGTGGTAGCACCTGATAGGGTCATATCTATAGATCAAATAGAACTAAACAGTGTACTTATGCTAAAATGAATTATTTGAAATAGAACTGCTTTTGACATTTAAACTGTGTACTTATGCTGAACTTAATTGTTTGAAATAGAACTGTATATATGTATAAAGATGGATTTGGCCACTATGACTTACAATGGTTGATTGGTTATAAAACCAAACCAAACCAAACCAAACCAAACAAAATATATATGATTTGTAAACTCATTTTGTTATATATTTTTAAACGAGCCTGAGTTCATTCTTTTGTACTCTGTAAGATGGTTTCAAGTATTTCTATCTAACTCAAACATTTCTACTTATTACTGATAATTTGTTTGCACACAGTTAAATTGTTCTAAGTATTGCTATGTATCACTAAAAATTCAACTAAGCAATTACCTTCAGTTAAATGATCAAACAGTTCTATTTCTAACAATTCAGTTAGGATAAGTCATTTGTTTGCACACAGTTAAATGACCAAACGGCTCTATTTCTAACAATTCAGTTTAGCATAAGTCATTTGTTTGCACACAGTTAAATGACCAAACGGCTCTATTTCTAACAATTCAGTTTAGCATAAGTCATTTGTTTGCACACAGTTAAATGATCAAACAGTTCTATTTCTAACAATTCAGTTTAGCGTAAGTCATTTTTTTGTACGCAGATAAATGACCAAACAGTTCTATTTCTAAGAATTCAATTTAGCATAATTAGAATAGAATTTAGCATATTTAGAATAGAACTGACAGTTTCAATGTCAGTTCTATTCGACCCATTGATAGGACCCTGTCAGGTGCTACCACCCCGGGCCAGAATGGACCTGGGAGCAATGGCAATAAAGAGGTACTCCATATTCCCCAGAGCTCCACTGACTGAAGCCTCACCATCAGATTGTTTAATGTCATAACTAGGACACTCGTTGGGGCGGGCGAGGGTCTTACCCCACTACAGAGATGCTATCGGTATATTCTACTGCCCCAGTCGACTTGGCTGTCTTGATTGTCATCAGCCTCTCATCTAAGCAAAAGTAATTATTCTTTTAATACTAACAGAGGTTAAAAATGGCTCAGAAAAGAATTACATTCTATTGATAATTTGATTAGTTGGCAGATTTTAATATCAAGTAAATCTCGTTGAATCATTTATTGGCTTATTTTCAAGGAGTTAGAATATAAAAATCAATGCAATTTTTTTTTTGTGGAAATAAAATATATATACCAGTCAAAGGCTTGCATGCATGTGTGAATGTATAGACATAATATATAAAATGTGTACAGAGAGGCAGCTAGAAGATTTTTACAATATTGGACATTTATGAAAATAAAAAAATATTCTAACCAGTCTGCATAGAATCTTCATTAACTTCATTGACTTACCTTCTTGACTAATTACTTTTAAAAAGAAAAGAAAAGTTAATGGCATTATAATAAAATAGTCATATCCAAACCCAAAAAATCCTTATATATATATATATATATATATATATATATATATATATATATATATATATATATATATATATATATATATATAGTATTATTTGGTCCAGTTAAACCGGAGTTGGGAGTAATTCCACCAGGACAAGAAATTATTCATGAGTGAATATTTAAATTTTCCTGGTAAAGAGCTCAATGTAACAATAATACAGAGCAATAAATTTTTTTTAAGGTTATTAATCAAAGTTTAAATCTAATTCAAAATAAAATCTGTAATTTAGGTCAAAATGTAATTAAAAAATAAAAAATTAAAAAGATTTTTTTTAAATAAATTTACTACATTTCTAACCGAAATTAAATTTCAAAACGGAAGTGGGCTTAATGAGGAGATAACTCTTTACCCCTCTTCTATCCCCTCCCACTTTTCTGTGTCTATTCTAGTTTTTTTATCTAAAAGATCTGAAGAAGTGCTCTTAATTTTATTTCGTGTTTTTGGAAATTTCAAAAATGCGTAACAGGATGGAAATAAATTTATAATTCTATGTGACCGGTTTTGTTGTTTTTCTTAAATATATATATATATATATATATATATATATATTGCTGTTTGAAACTTGTGTTCACAGTACATGAAATTTTTAGTAATGGCATTAGATTTCATTTTTAGACTTACGACTAGTTCTGTTTTGAATCCAAGGATAGAACTTTTCTTCAGAAAATAAATGTTAGATTTACCTAATATATATATATATATATATATATATATATATATATATATATATATATACATTGTAATGGTAGAAATATTTGGAAAGTTGGATAAATCAAACACTAAAAGCAGATTTTAGAGGCGTGATATTTCGTTCTTTTAAAAAGCCGGACGACCAGCTCGAACATACATACAGCAGCTATGTGAGGATACGGGATTTAACCCTGAAGACCAGCCAAAGGTGATAAATGATAGGGAGAAGTGGCGAGAGAGGGTCAGGGATATCCGTGCTGGCGGCACGATGATGATGATGATTATGATGATTATTGTATCAGTCTATGAGGAACGGATTTGCTTTTGATACGCCTCGAACTCGCTACCTCGTGTTCCTGTGTCAACTAAATGTCAGTGGGTAGGTTGAAATCGGTCGAATTTGGAAATCGGGCAGAACACTAACTTCATTCCTTAATGAATTCTCCCGCCTGTCCAGTGGTGGGAATTGCCTGATTGACACTTGCCTTAGAAAAGTTCAGATGTTAATGGATTCTGGTTGTAAATCGGTCGCTATTGCTTGAATCAATCCAACTGCTTGTCATAGCCACTAACCAAATTAAGAGACCACTCGAATGAAGCATTCTACGTCTCACCTTTTCAAATAATGCAAAAATGGATTTTGAAACGGAAATTATTGAAAGTTTCATTGTATCTCACCATCATCATCCTCATGTCGTACTGCTAGCACGGATTTCCCTAATGCTCTCTCACCATCCATTTCTAACATCCATCGCTTCGGGCAGGTCTTCTAGACTACATCCTGTGTCCGTACAAAGCTGTTGTTGATAAGTTCTCGTCGGTCGTCCAAAATGTGTACGTCCGTGTGAAGAGATTCAAAGGAGAACGACTGCGGAATCGTGGAAAGCGAGTTCGAACTCTTGTCGCATTAATACGTTCTCTTTCCAATAAATACGCTTGAGAAAGGCATGAACCCCCATATCCTCCTAGCTATGGGTTAAATACCACCACTACTGTTCTTCTTGAACATCACTTTGGCATTAAATAACCTACGAAAATTGATATGCCATTAAACAAAGAAACCAAACAAATTGGTGTCATGTTTCATATATCATTATTCAAAGTATCTATCACACTAAATATTATATGTATATAAAAATAGTTTATAGTACTTCTATACTTCTGACATGAGGAGGTGTTATAATTTATTTACGTTATTGGCTCGTCTGGTTATCGTCGTAGGTAATGAACGCGCCGACACGAGTTCGAATCCTGGACTAGACTGATCGCTTTTCATATAGGGCTAAAACCCTTGAGAAAGGTATGCATAAAACTATTCTCTATCTAGCCATAAGAATATAGTAGAATAGACTGTGCTTTTTAATCTTGGTATAGCGACCAGTCTAGGAGAAGGAAAACTCTGAATTCAAACCTGTTAAACTCTGCTTAAAAATTGACATTGTGTCACATCCTGCGTGGTCGTAGTGTTTGGATGAATATATATATATATGCATCCAAACACTACTATATATCAAAACCCATAACAGGATGGAAATAAATTTATAATCCTAATGTGACCGGTTTTTGTTTTTTCTCAAAGATATATATATATATATATATATATATATATATATATATATGCACGTCACAAATTAACCAAAATGAGAAAACTAGTTTGGTTTCTTGGTTAAATGGCATATCAAGCTTCGTTGGTAATTTAATGCCAAAGCTGCCCCTGTAAAAAGACAGCAGTGATACTACTCATCAGGTGGTTCATACAGAATTTGACATTAAATGACCTACATGGGCTGATAAGCCATAAAACACGACCAACCAACCAACCAACCAAACAAACAAACAAACAAATCTTGATCGTGACTGAGGGGTTGGGTAAATACATACATTGTCACTCAAAAATTGTCAGGTGATCCAAGGGTATTAGTCCGAAAGTGAACGTTAAAGTGCAACTTTGAGGCTAGTATTTCGGTATTAGCCATTACGCTACGGAGACCCCCCCACCGAGAAAAATAGTGTGGCTTTGCTCAGTCATTTGTCGAAAGGGAGACACCCTTTCATTATAAGCTCTTCACCCCCCCCCCAACCAGCTCTTAACTAAAGGCGGTTTCACTTAAGTCTCTATTGTTAGACTTTATTCTTCGAAAGTTGGTGTCCAACTGCCCAGAATTCGTATTTTTCGAATGCCACGTGACACCCACTCCATTTTTTTTTCTCTACCTCGATTTACGACCATTGACCTATTACTAGTAAATCATAACCCCGGAAATGTTTCATACATCCGTCATCCACAGTGCCGAGAGTGGCGGGTGGGGGTCATTACATAAATTTTTTAACAAAATCATCAAATTGAGAAATCCATGTGTGATCTGTGCTTAATATTCAAATCAATTTGGTTCCCTAAAATTAGATTTCAAGATTAAAATTAAAGGGATATGTAGATTAAGAACAGAGATAAACGTTTTCTTCTTTAAAAAGATAAAATAAATTTTTTTTTTTAAGTGAAGAATTTGTTTTCAGAGACAAGTAATCTCTTGTACTTATCAGAAATGATGACAGCCAAGATGGAGATGATTTTCGACAAATTCCAAATATGTGACTGATCTTTTCGGAGACATTTTAGAAGTCAGACCGATACCAAGAAGATTCCAGATTCTGTCTCCCTCTATCCCAGGATATAGCACTTAGATATATGAATAATGTAGAAAATAAAAATTTCACACAAAGTAATATATATATATATATATATATAAGTGTGTGTGCGTGCGAGTGATTCGTTCTTTTGACACGCCCTACCAATAAGAGTAAAGGCAAAAGTTTGCTGCTTGAGTGACAGCCGAATCCTGGGGGTTGTTGACTCTTGTGGTAGAAACCTTAGGAAAAGTCGACATTTTAGCTTAATGTGTTCTTATTTCTGTCATCAACTTCGCTGAACTTTGACTCTACCATCTCTCTCTCTCTCTCTCTCTCTCTCTCTCTCTCACCACTAAAATGCATCGTCATTTCAGCGTTTTAAGCGCGATCCACTTGCTCTGAGCAAAACACTTCGTCAATGATACTAATATTGTTTGATGGATGCTTTTCACACAGAAAGCAACGGAAACAATTTCCATCTTCTTTTTTCGCCCCTTCATCTTTTTCTCTGCTTATTTCCCCGTCTTTTTTTATTGTTTGTTTTCTTTTCCTTTTTAACTTATTTCCATATATCCGTATTATATGTATATATGTATTTTTTCATCCTTTTTTTCTTTTTCCCGCTTAAGTCACCATCTAACCCTCCTTCTGCTACCTCGACCTCCCCACACCTATCTTCTTCTTCCAGCCTCGATGCCATCTTGTCTGCTCTATCGACTAAGAGTCCAGTGTCCCTTAAGCCAAATCAGCCCTATGTATGTCCACTTTGTCGACCGGAATCGGCAAAGAACCTCAATAGAAATTCGCTTTACTCGGTGGCAGCCATAAGCCACTGGGCAAAGATTGTCGACATTTTGTCAAAAGGCGACCAAAAAGGTCAAAGACGAGTCACCATCATCCAACTTTTCATCTACCATCGTAAAAATGAAACAGATAACGAAGCTGAGAGCGCATGCGCTATCGGCGATAAACTCGCCGTTAGCACATGCGTCCATAGCTTCTTTTTCTCTTAGAAGCAGCGAAGCTATTTGTCAACTTTGCAGTTTTAGAAAAGGGAAATCTATGACTAAGCATGTTCAATAGACAAATAGAAAGCCACCGACAGAAATGGTAAAAGCGACCAAATGATTATATGAAAAAATAAAAGGAAACGCGAACACATACGTGTATATATATATATATATATATATAAAGTATTCCGTGCAAAGTGTTCAGTTTTTTTCTGAGAGTTTCTTTTTTAATCCACAAAGAGATTTCTTCATAAACAAAAAAACAATGTAGAGGTGGCCGTGGTGTAATGGTTATCGTCGTAGAAAATGGACATGGCGACACGAGTTCAAATCTTGGACGAGACTGATTGCATTTCACATAGCACTAATACCCTTGGGAAAGGTATGAATCCAATTATTCTCCCTTCAGCTATGAGTAAATAGTAGGGCAGACTGTGTTCTTCAGCCTTGGTTAGGCTACTAGTCTAGGAGAAGGAAAACCTGTTAAACTCCGCTTAAAAATGAACCTTGTGTCATATCCTGTCCGAGCGGAGGGGTTGGTAAATATGATAAACAAAAAAATAAACAAAAAAGGTTTTATTAAAACATAATTTTCATTAAATCATTTTTAATTATCAAACTCCAGTCAAAAACACTCTGTCAGAATACACTGACTGCACCTCTGCAGAGGAGTAAGACCCCCCTAAAGTGTGTCCTGGATATGACACTAAACAATCTGATGGTGAGGTTCCAGCAGTGCTGGAGCTTTGAGGAATACGGAGTGCCCCTTTATTGCCATTGCTCCCAGGTCCACTGTGGCCCGTAGTGGTAGCACCTGATAGGGCCTTATCTATGGGTCAAATAGAGATAATTGTTTTAATGAACTGAATAGCTTGAAATAGAAATGTTTTTGACATTGAAACCGTACTTACATTTAAACTGCGGGCTTATGCTTAACTGAATTATTTCAAATAGAACTGTTTTTCGACATTAAAACTGTATTTACACTTAACTGAATTATTACATATAACTGCTTGAATAGTTTGAAATAGAAATGTATTTGACCATTAAACTGTGTCCTTATGCTAAACTGAATTGTTTTAAATAGAACAGATTAGTTACATAAAAATGGATTTGGCGTTAAATAACCTACAAAGGTTGATATGCCATAAAACCCAATAAACCATCTAAACCAATCTGTCAGAAAGGTTTGAATATGCTGACTGTATCTCCTGCAAAGAATAAGAACCCCACCCCTCAAAGCGTGTCTTAGATATGGCACTAAACTTCATCAGATGATGAATCTCCCGCTCTGGTGATCTAGGGAATGTGTAATAACTCTTTATGTCATTACTCCTAGGTCCACTCTGGCCTGGAGTGGTTGTGTAACATACCCATAATATACGGATGTGTGAAATAGACATAGGGAATTCGAAATACACGCGAAACACTTTACGACTTCTAAGTTCAGGTACGAAACTTTTTATTACTTTTGAGTTAAAGGTTTTTCGACATGAGGAGAGAGAGACATAATCTTTCTATGCTGACTGCTTTTACATCGTCAGCTCGCAACCCAACCAACGCGCAGCACCCGTAGCGTACAAAGTCGTCTGGCCTCGCCCAGCTCTTAATCTTGACTCTCTCGTTCGGAGGCAGGAACTCAACTCACTGATTTTTCTCAAATCCTCCAAATCCTTAGCCCACGCTTCCGGTGCACGACGTCATCCAGACCCCCTTGTTCCATTTCCTATCTGGGGTTTTATTTTGACATCTGTTGACAAGTGAACACCTGCGCTCATGTTTGCACCTGACTAACCCATGCACTGAGCCGAAAGGTTCTCATCCTAACTAAACCGAAAGGCAAGATATACAAAACGAAATCCCTCGCGATTATATTACAGTTGTACCTGTTAGTGTCCTATCTAATGGGTCAAATAGATCAGTGTGAAAATTATTCGTATTAGACAGGAAAACTTGATACCATATAGTTCAGTCTGCTACGCTGTAGAATACACTGTATCTCTGCGGAGAGGTAAGACCCCTCTCCCCAACGAGTGTCCTGACAATGACATTAAGCAACCTGATGGTGACGCTCCTGTAATGCTGAGCTTTAGGGAATATAGTCCACTCTAGCTTGGAGTGGTAGTCCTATCTGTGGGTCAAATAGAACTGTTTGACATTTAAACAGGATGCAAACAAATAGCTTTTGCTAAACTGAATTGTTTGAAATAGAACTGTTTGATCATTAAATCGAGTGTAAACAAATGTCTGATGTTTAACTAAATTGTTTGTGATACATAGCAATACTGTTGACTTATGCTAAATTGAATTGTTAGAAATAGAACTGTTTGATCATTTAACTGTGTAAATCTACAAAATGAGTTTACAAATCACATATTTAGTATATATCTAAAACAGGATGTGGCATTAAATAACCAACAAGAGTTGATATGCCATAACACTCAAACAAATAATTGATACTCTATAACTGTAAATTGTATCCAGAATAGTTGACCAAGTATTATTATGACAAAGGATTATTATTAGTTGTAATTTTTTATACCATACAACTGTGTGCAAACAGATGTTTATTATTAGATATAAATAATTACTTGAAACCATGTATCTACTTGAATTAAATCGAAATATTTGAAACCATACAAGTAAAAAGTAAGTCAAGTAGGCGACCGTAGTCGAGGGCTACCCGAAAGCTCCCTTTTCAATAGCTACTACACCGAGGTGTAGGGTAGGGCGCTAATCCTTTCCCTGGATTGCAACACTTTACCTTTGAAACGTACCTTATAATACTGAGTGTTAAGCAAGAAGGTATCAAGTACCATTTTTTGAGTCTTTGGAATGATTCGACCTGAGATTGAACCCCAGTCTCCCGGGCCATTGTCGAATACTCTACCACTAGCCAACGTTGCATTAGATAGGAATACTTAATATCATATGACTGTGTGAGGATGAGTCATCGTGACGAAATGGTTAAATGCTGGAGTGTGGCATTGAAGTAAGCGAGTTCGAACTCCAGTCGCGCTATTACGTTCACTTTCGGACTAATTCTCTTGGGAAAGTTATAAAGCCTCTTATCCTACCAGATACGGATTAAATAGATCACTGCTGTTCTTCTTTAAGGATAGCTTTGGCATTGAATGACCCACGAAGGTTGATGTGCCATTAAACAAAGAATCTAACATCACAGTTGTGTAGATTTTAGCAAAAAACAACACAGAAATGTAAATATAAACGTACAATGAACGTGATTTTCTAATATCTAGGCATAAAATATCCCTAGACAGTTTGGCAAGTCGTCAAATTCAATCAATCATGTGATCCTCAAAAAAAGTTGCCTTTGGGCTAAATTGGTTACGAATTTCCAACTAATGCCAGGAAACAATGTTCGAGCCCAGGTGAAAGTTTGTATTTAGTATGTTGATTTTGAAGGCAGGCAATTCCAATGTTTCCCTTCCGTTCTACGATAGCAATCACAACTCGCAGAAGTGATGATAAATGCAGTGATTTTTATCCTCGTTGTGTGCTCAATTATTATAGCCTTGTGCCAGACTAGCTAAAGGTAGTAGATATCAATGAGAGGATGACAGAAATCAAATCTTGAAGGCAGATGGGTAATTCCAAATTTGATAGAACACTATCTTCTAATTACGTTTAGGTCGTCTAACGCACTACATTACGCAGACTGATCATGGGAATGATTTCTATCCTTTATGGGTGCTCAATTATTGTGGCCTTGTGCCAGATTAAGCTAAAAGATGTTAACGTAAACAAAAATCAGTGTGTGAATTATGAATAGATATTTTCTGGGGGTGTTGAGAAAGAAAGAAAGAAAGAAAGAAAGAAAGAAAGAAAAGAGAACGAGAAAAAGAACAGAGTAGAGAAAAGAGAGCGGAGAGCTGGGAGATTCATATCGTTCGCAAAAGGAGTCGTCCGAAAGTGAATACAATAGCGTGACTGGAGTTCGAACTCGCTTACCACGGTGTCAGAGTCCAACGAGTTAGTCACAACGCTTAGAAAGAATATAGAATTGGAAGAAAGAAAGAAAGAAAGAAAGAAAAAAGAAAGAAAGGAAAAACGTTAGAACTAAAGAGAGAAAGAGTGAAATTATAGAAGGGAAAAAGAGTGAAATTATAGAAGTATTGTTTGCTGAATTGAACCAGAAAGCAGTATTGATTTTCTAGTTACAACAATCACTGGTCAACACACACTCACACATACACACACACAATCATATATATATATATATATATATATATATATATATATATTGAATAATGTAGATATATTTTGTATACATATTTTTGTATATGTCCTTTCTAGTTGCCGAATTGATTTTATAGTATCCGGTAGGAATTGTTTGAATAAACCCCCATGACTAATTGTTACCCAAGTACTTTCTGCCCGATCTTGTGTCATCATCTGAGGTGTGTATATTGCAAAAGCGATGTAACCTTTGCATGAACATTACTACTTTGTATGTGTTCATTATTTATACTGGAGTGTTGTTGTAGCGTTTTGTTCGTTTCTATAAGTAGCATCATTATTAGGTAAAGACATTTAAGTACATTAGTACTGGATTCGAATTTGATTTTATTGAGTTTGGGTTGTTTTATTCTGGTATGGAGCGCTTCGAGAAATTGTAATTTTTGTTTGTTATTTTCTGGTTCTAATATTGTTGTGTTTTCGGTAAGAATTTTCCGAAACTCAGTTATTGGGCAGAAATGTTTTTTAGATGTTGTACTACTGAACTTGTATCAAATAGATGCATAGGAAGTCGTCTCGATAGGACAAACGGAAAGGACACATGCAAAAACATGTAGACAAAATAAGTCTATATCATTCAATGAAATATGCATTAATGATGAAATACTGCCCAAATACACACACACACACACACACACACACATATATATATATATATATATATATATGAACAAAGCACATTCAAAAATCACACTCATACAAACACAAATATATCTATAGAATGACAATATTTTCTTGGAGAGACATAAATACTTTAGCAACAAATATCTCCGAGGAACCTGAAAGTCAAAGTGAAATGCTGCATTCTTAAAAACATTAATCAAATAAACAAATATATATTTAAAAAACTTAGATGCTACGTTTTCCAATCACAAATTAGACAGTAAGACATATCAACGACTCAACCTAAACTTACTTGATTTCTTGGTCTTAGTGTATCATCAAATTAAGAGGACAGGCTTCTTTGAATATGTTTAATATGTTAATACCTGTGTTGAATGCTTTTTCATTTATTGTAGTTTTTTTTTTAATCTTTTATGGTAATTATAGTTATTCAATAACTAACCCTACCCACTTTACAGAGTGAGCAAAAAAAAAACTACTTCAAAGAAATATAAAAGCACATAGCAACTCACAGCAACAAACAACTTAACACAACCCTGTGGATGACCAGAGAAATGGTCGAAAGCGCTTGAGCTAGTATAAGGCACTTTCTTCACTACCTAGACCCCGACATAAGGAAAACAACAAGAAGAATTGAACGTCTTCACTTAAAGATTTTAAAAAGAAAACACTCCCCGGTCTTCAACTAAAATGCTTGCTGCCTAAGTACACAATATATATATATATATACTCCAATCTTGAGAACGATCGATACAGATGATAATTGAAATTTCAAGAAAATAAACATTTTGAGGTATTTCTCACAAATTTGAATCAAATATTTGAAGTCTTGTGGAATTAGCGGATTCGCTTTTAGATTCAAATGATTTTGTCTCGAATTTTTCCAGGATAGATTCTAGTATATGCATACAAAATTGGTGCGTATGTTCAAAATTCTGTCATTTGCACAATTCACAGTGGATCATCTTCCCCTTCAGTCTTGCCTGACCTTGTACTCCTTGTGTCAGTTTGCTACAAGACGTTTATGTGATTGATTGTTTATTATCATTTACCGCTGGCGAGTTTTGAAACACCAGAGTTGGCTGTTGGTCTCTCACAGGAGTCTATGTGACAGCAAGTCTCTTATGGTCTCCAGAAATCTTCTGAGTATTCTAGCTCATCTTTACTGTGCTCCTCTGATTCCCATGTCCTCTTGACAATTTTCCAAGTATTTGAGGACCGTACCAATAGCTCTAACAACAATTGTTTTCTTTCATTTTTCACTCAATGGTCATCTGGAAGAACAATATTCATTAGATGATAAGTTCTTTTCTTCTGGTTAATTAACCATATTTACCAACCCTTTCGCTCGAGCAGGATATGACACAAGGTCAGTTTTTAAGCGGAGCTTAACAGGTTTGAATTCAGAGTTTTCCTTCTCCTAGTTGCCTCACCAAGGCTGAAGAACCTAGTCTGTCCTACTATTTACCCATAGCTTGAGGAAGAATAATTGGATTCATACCTTTCCCAAGGGTATTAGTGCTATGTGAAATGCAATCAGTCTCGTCCAGGATTTGAACTCGTGTCGCCGTGTCCATTGATTTATTATTATTGTTATTATTACTATTATTATTATGATTATCGAATTCCTATATGCAGTTTTTTCCTCTTTTTTTTTTGTTTGTTTTTGTTTTTTATTTCAAAAGTTCGTCAGGTGCAATCAGCCTCGTCCAGGACTCTAACTCGTATCGCCGTGTCCATTTCCTACGACGATAACCATTACACCACTGGTTAATTAACACTTTGTCTGGCTTTTTGGCCGGGATTCGATGATTAGCTAACACCTCAAATCCCTTGAATTATCATTATTATCATTATATTACTTCTTGGAGTTTTTCACACCAGCGTTAGCTGAGGATTTTCTACTGGAGTTTGAGTGACAGCAAGTCTCCTCAAGTCTCCAGGACTCTTCTCAGTATTGTGAATTGAATTACCGTGACCAGAGAATCTGGCGAACACTTACGCACGACATACGGAAACACTGGGCAGCTATTGCTACCTTATTAGGTCTCATCAGCAGTGTATACCGTGATCTGTGGTCGCTGGTTCGATCTCCAGTGGTGGAGATCACGGTATACACTGTTGATGAGACCTAATAAGGTCGAAATAGCTGTCCAGTGTTTCCGTATGTCGTGTGTCAGTGTTCGCCGGATTTTCTGGTCACGGTAATTCAATTCACAATATAATTCCTCTACTTAAAAAAGAAAA
Source organism: Sepioteuthis lessoniana (assembly GCA_963585895.1). NCBI lineage: Eukaryota > Metazoa > Mollusca > Cephalopoda > Myopsida > Loliginidae > Sepioteuthis > Sepioteuthis lessoniana. The sequence goes on from CAUZXS010001332.1 coordinate 53,932, forward strand.
ATGTAGATAATCGTGTAGTTAGGATGGTTTCTACGCAAACCCTCTTATAACCAAGTCTTTCAGTCCTTTTACTAAGCCTTTGGGGATTGTTTCAAGCGCACCAATTACTATTGGTATCAGTGTCATCTTTGTATATCTTGGTACTTATTTCTCTTTTTTGTTGACTTATTATTATCCTATTTACCCAACCCCTCCGTTCGGGCAGGATATGACACAAGGTCAATTTTTAAGCGGAGTTTAGCAGGTTTGAATTCAGAGTTGTCCTTCTCCTAGACTAGTTGCCTTACCAAGGCTAAAGAACCCAGTCTGCCCTACTATTTACCCATAGCTGGAGGGAGAATAATTGGATTCATACCTTTCCCAAGGGTATTAGTGCTATGTGAAATGCAATCAGTCTCGTCCAGGATTTGAACTCGTGTCGCCGTGTCCATTGATTTATTATTATTGTTATTATTACTATTATTATTATGATTATCGAATTCCTATATGCAGTTTTTTCCTCTTTTTTTTTTTGTTTGTTTTTGTTTTTTATTTCAAAAGTTCGTCAGGTGATCATTATCATTATTTCTTCCGGTTCTGAGAGTCTTTCATACCAGCGTTAGTCGCCAGGACTCTTCTCAGTATTCTGGCCAATCTTAACAATGATGAAATTTGGATGGTTTCATCTCGTCCTCTTATTTCGAAGTCCTTATACCAAACCTCTGGTGACTGTACAGACTGCACCAATCAATTTATTATTTTACTCCTTGAGAGTTTTTCACATAAGCGTTAGTGACAGCAAGTCTCCTCAAGCCTCAAGGACTTTTCTCGGTATTCTGGACGATCTCTTTTTTTGTTGATTATTATAAGGTCTGGTCGTCTGACCGAGGTTAAGTGATTCGTTTGTATCTCAAAATCCCAGAGGAGTTTCTGCGTCTCATTCTTCAGGACAGATTCTGGGTTGTGCATATACCATTTGTTCGTATGGTCAAATTTCAGTTTCTTGCACAGTTCCCAGTGGATCACCTTGCTCATTATTATTGTCATCACCTAACCTTAAAATAATCCTTGTCAGTTGTGGTTGCTGTAGAATCCACCAGTTCTGCAGAGGGGTAAAATGAGTGTCGAGGATAAGACACTAAACTGCATCTGATGCTGAGGCTCCAGTTCGGAAACTCTGCGGAATGTGGAATACTCCTTTATTGCCGTTACTCTCAAGTTCATTCTCACTGCTAGGGTACCATCTATGGGTCGTTGAACCGTTTAACCATTTAACAGTTTGCTTAGTCGGCTGGGGCTGTAGAATAAAACGACTGCTTCTCTGCAGGGTAGTAAGACCCCTCCCTAACGAGTGTCCTGGATATGACACTAAACAACTTATTGTGAGGTTCTTGTAATGATGGAGCTTTGAGGGACGCGAAATACCCTCTTTATTGCCATTGCTCCCAGGTCCACTGTGGCCCGGAGTTGTAGCACCTGGCAGGGCCCTATCTATTAGTCAAATAGAACTGAACTGGGAACTTATGCTAAACATAATTCTTTGAAATGGAACTGTTTTTTGACGTTGAAACTGCATACTTACGCTGAACTGAATTGTTTAAAATAGAACTGTTTTTGACATTGAAACTAACTACTTATACTAAACTGAACTGTTTGAAAGAGAACTGTTTTAAATAAAATTAAACTGTGTAATTATGTTAAACCGAACTGTTTGAAATAAAACTGTTTTTAACATTGAAATTGTGTGCTTATGCTAATCTAAATTATTTGATATAGAACTGTTTTGACGTTTAACTGAACTGTTTTGACATTTAACCATTCGTAAACAAAAACTATACTTATACTAAACTGAATTGTTTCGAATTTGATTCAGTATAAAATGACCCAAAAAGGGCTGATACACCGTAAATCAAAACAACCAACCAACCAACCATTTAAGTGTGAAAATGATTTATGCCAAATTGAATTATTAGTGTTACATAGCAATACTTGAAACCATTTAACTGTGCACAAACGGATGAGAATGGTATTAGTTTTTATAGCAATACTTAAAACCAGTTAACAGCATCCAAATAAAACTATTACGGTTAGATAGCAATGCTTCAAACTATTTAACTATATACAAACAAATGATTTATACTCAATAGAATAATTAACGTTTGATAGCAATACCTGAAACAATTTAACTGTGTGCAAACAAATGACCTTTGACTTGTTTGAAAATGTTATCGACAAAGTATTCGTTTTCAAATCATATATATTCAATATATGTATGTATGAACAGGATTCAACATTAAATAACCAACACGGGTTGATATTCCATAAGATATAACCAACCAACCAACCAAACTTTTTAGAAACTCAATCGCTTTCTATATTTGGGTAAAATAACAGCCAATATTATTTGAAAAGATTTCTTTTGGCAATTTAAATATTACAACGTTACGACGACTATTCATCCATTTTAAATCAGTACACACACACACATGAATCTCACCACTATTGCAATAGATTTATTTATTTATTTATTTTGCTTTATTTAAATTTATTTAAAACTACCAAATCCGAAAACAAAATTAAATTTATTATTTATTTTTCAAAAGTTCCATACAATTCTGTAGAATCGTTTAAACTTCGTATAAAATGTAAAATTATAAAAAAAGAGATATACACTCGAAGCAGATTCATAAACACACATCACAAACACTTATCTCTCTCACTCTCTCTCTCTCTCACACACACACACACACACACACACACACACACACACACACACACAACATAGACAAAAGTACTCATATACACAAACTGTTCATCTCATACAAATCTATTTCTGTTACTTTATTTAGTTATATCTATGTACCTAGTTATATATATATATATATATATATATATATATATATATGTATATTGAAATTATCAAACTCACAAATCATCTTCTATTACTCTGAGTTCCACGAGATTTTCCCGTTTGAAATATATGCTATTCTCCTCATAAGAATTGAAATTGTTTGTTCAATGACATGAACTAATCCGGTAACAAATGACAAAGGAGATATTTACTTTCATGGACACCAAATCAGACTTTTCTTCTTGTTTGGTGATTTGTCTTGTTCTGGATATCTTTTATACACAATGTTTTTTTTTTCTAAACAAAATGAACAAGATTTTGACCCATCATTGCATGCATACGCTTGCGAATATATATATATATATATATATATATATATATATATGATGTAATGATGATGTTTTGTTCCTTAGCTATAGTCAATAACACATACAGAAATAAAATAATAATATAGCGAAAAATTAAGATACACCTACGAATTTACATCCGGTTAAACAATGCGCTGCGTTTGTAACTTACTTAAACCCATACATACACACATTAATACGCAACTATAACCGACACAAGCATACGCACACCCACCCACACATACACACACACACTTACAACCACACGAAAAGAATCGAACAAAATCCGAACGATTTTTTGACTGCATTTTTTCGATTTTCGATTCATTTCATTTTTATTTAACTGCCTGATGATTGTTGTTTTGTAAAAAGCTCCATGAAACCCAGGGGTCGCAGTCTAAATTCCATTAATTAAATATATATATCTAACATATATTTTTTTAATTTTTTTTTACTCATTAGAGTTTTTCACATCAGCGTTAGCTGATGATTTATCACTGGGGTCTGAGTGACAGCAAGTCTCCTCAAGTCTCCAGTACTCGTCTCAGGATTTTGGCCGTTCTCAGCAATGCTGTCGTTTGGATAGTCTCTACCCGTCCGCCAACTTCCAAGCCCTCCAGGCGTTTTAATAATCCTTTTGTTATTGTGCCTAAAGCACCAATCACAATTGGAACAATCGTTACTTTCATGTTCCACAGCTTTTTCAATTCTCTAGCAAGGTCGAGGTACTTATCCTTCTTTTCACTTTCCTTCAGATTTATTCTGTGGTCCGCTGGGACAGCAACGTCCACAATTTTGCAAATTCTCTTTTTTTTTTTTTTTTTTGTTGATTATTATAAGGTCCGGTCTTCTGGTCGGGATTAGGTGATCCGTTTGTATGTTAAAGTCCTGTAGGAGTTTATGCGTGTCATTTTCTAGGACAGGTGCTGGGTTGTGCATATACCATTTGTTTGTATGGTCAAATTGAAATTTCTTGCACATTTCCTAGTGGATCAGCTTGCCGACCTCGTCGTGTCTCGCCTTATACTCCTTCTGTGCTAATTTGCTGCATTCGCTTATTATGTGATTGATCGTTTCGTCTCTGTCACCGCATAGCCTACATTTACTGTTTTGTTGCGTCTTATCTATTCTCGCTTTGATTTGATAGGTTCTTATGGCGTTGTCCTGTGCTGCTATCAGGAAAGATTCCGTTTCTCTCTTAAGGTTTCCTTTTCTTAGCCAGGTCCAGGTTTTCTTTGTTTAATGACATATAGACCTTTGTGGGTTATTCAATGCCAAAGTCATCCTTGTAGAAGAACAGCAGTGATACTATTTAACCTATGACTGGGTTTTCATACTTTTCCCAAGGATATTAGACCGAAAATGAACGTAATATCACTACTAGAGTTCGAACCCGCAGTCCAGCACTTTAGTTATTGCACCACAGGAACTACCCCAAGGAAGCGTTTTATTCTGTAAAGATGAAATCTAAAAAATTCCATCACCACCTTTAATTTTCCTGAATGAATTTAGGTTATTATTCACCGACATTTTTTCACCAATGTTTTCTTAAATAAAGTTTGCTGTTAACCGCAGTTTGATTTTAAACAGCCAGTGATGAATATGGCATATTTTCAAATTTCCAAAACTTTCTAGGAATTAATGGTATTCATGAATAAATCGTTTGAATAAAAAGGAGAAATATGATTTTTAACTTTTTAATTGCAAATCAAAAGAATGCTAAGTTTTTGAAATATTTAGCAATCACATTCAGAAATATTTATAATAAAGCACTTTGCTTTCTCACGAAATCACACCAAAAAAATTTGTGTCCACGAGGTAATCAAAATCAAGCGGGGATAAAACTGTTTAGTAATCTCTTTCTCGCTTTCTTTCGCTTTTTTCCCTCTTTTTTTCTTTCATTTGTGACTAGTTACTGTCTTTCTTTCTTTCTTTCTTTTGTGATTTGTTCTTTTTCTTTCTTTCTTTCTTTCTTCCTTTCTTTATTTATTTATTTGGGACTAGTTATTGTACATGTTTTTCTTTCTTTCTTTCTTTCTTTCTTTCTTTTGTGATTTGTCCTTTCTTTCTTTCTTTCTTTCTTTCTTTCTTTCTTTCTTTCTTTGTGACTAGTTATTGTCCATGTTTTTCTTTCTTTCTTTCTTTCTTTCTTTCTTTTGTGATTTGTTATTTTTCTTTCTCTTTTTCTTTCTTTCATTTGTGACTAGTAATTGTTCATGTTTTTCTTTCTTTCTTTTTCTTCTTTCTTTTTCCTTTCTTGATTTATTCTTTTTTTCTTTCTTTTTTCTTTCATTCTTTTCTTTTAGTTTTGGCTTTTTTCCTTTATTATCTACTTTTTCAAACTTCTTTCTTTCTTTCTTTCTTTCTTTCTTTGATTTGCTTTGTTGGTCTTTCTCTTTTCATTTCTTCCTTTTTTCATCCTTTATTTCTTTCTTTCTTAGTTTCGTTTGTGTTTTCTTTCTTTCTTTCATGATTTGTTTATTTGTTTGTTTGTTTGCTTCTTTCTTTCTTTCATGTTTTCTTATATTGTTAATGCCACACACACACGCACGCGCGTGCATGCGCAAATATAGGTATAACTTTTAGTCACGAAACTAGGTGTGAACAATTTTGAAAAATAAACACGAAGAAATATTCCAATTAGTCCTCTCACTTTTTTCCATCTCTCCCTCTCTCTCTCTCTCTCTCTATATATATATATATATATGTGTGTGTGGGGGGGTTTATGGCATATCGACCATTGTAGGTTATTTAATGCCAAATCCATTTTTATACATACAAACATTTCTATTTCAAACAATTCAAGTTAGCATAAGTAAGCAGTTTTTTTTCTATTTGACCTATAGATAGGGCTCTATTAGGTACTTCCACTTCGAGCAAGGGTGAACCTGGGAGCGATGGCAATAAAAGGGTAATCCACATTCCCCAAAGCTCTATTATTACTGGAGCCTCACTATCATATTTTTTGTAGACATATCCAGGACACACTTTGCGGGAGTCTTACCTCTTCGCAGAGATGCAGTCGGTGTATTCTGCCGTTCCATTTGACTGGGCAAATATATATATATATATATATATAAAGTAAAGTTGGCGACTTTAGTCGAAGGTAACCTGAAGGATCCCTTTTCATCAGCAACTACACCGAGGTGTAGGGTAGGGCGCTAATCCTTTCCCTAGTTTGCTATTTTACCCTTGATCCTTACCTTATAATGCTAAGTGTTAAACAAAGCGGCATCAAGTACCATTTTTTGAGTCTTTGGTATGACTCGACCTGGGATTGAACCCCGGTCTCCTGGATCATTGGCAAAGAGGGAGACGTGTATAAAGAACGAGAGAAATTGGACTGAAATATTCACTGTATAATTTTCAACCCACGTTGTCTATTCGGAAACATTTGTGTACATGCATGGATGAAGAAAGAGATCATGTTAAAAAATAAACATATATTGCACAAAATATTTCTTTTTTTTTTTCATCATTAGTCAACAGATTTACTTATTTACCCTTATATATATATATATATATATATATATATATATATATATATTTGAAGGGTTTCTTTGTTCGTTTATCTTCAAGTGTTTCTAACTACTCAGACATTTTGTCTCATGTATGGAGCCACTCTTAAACCAACAGAACTGTTGTTTAAAGAGTGGAATGGCTATTCTCTTATTTAAATATTTAGAGTCCTAAAAAAATCAACCCGGGAATCTTTTTTCATCTTTTTGCACACACACACATACACTTATATATATATATATATATATATATATATATATATATATATGTGTGTGTGTGTGTGTATGTGTGTGTGTGTATCAATCCTTCCAACACAATGATGTGACACAAGGTCAGTGTTAAGCGGTATTTAATAGGTTTTAATTCAGTGCTTTCCTTCTCCTAGACTGATTGCCATACGAAGTTCAAAGTCTGCCTTACTTGTTACCCATAGCAAGTGGAAGAATAGTTGGATCCACATCTTTCCGAAGGGTATTAGACCCATGTACAATACAAATAGCCTGGTCCAGAATTTGAATATATATATATATATGTATATTCAGAGAGAGAGAGAAAGAGGCGGGGCAAGGGAGGTTGTGAAAGGTTTATTAACAAGAAAAACGAAATCAATGAACCAAGTTTGAATGTTACCTCTGGCTATATATATATATATATATATATATATATATATATATATATATATACGTGTGTCTTAGAATGGATTTAAAATTTTCATTTCATTTTGATCGCTTTTTAAGTAGTTTTCGCGTAATAGATTGCTGCCTATTGTAGCCTTTTGCGCTTTTCTTCTGAAAGCAAATAGAAAGATTTACATTTCGCATTAATCTTTACTGAAAAGTGAACAAAGCCCGAAAGACGCCCTACCCCAGCGCCTTTTTCCCCCACTTATTCCATTGCAATATATGAAGCCGGCCAAAATCGTCAGCGAACATGACAGGCCGATTATATTGATGTAAAAGTTATTGATAGCAAAGTTTCATATTGTATCGTCGCCACTAGAGGTCGCTGCTCGGCAGCAAAATTTGTCAATTTGTAAAATAATTAGAAACATATCCATTTTTTGACCCAAAATGAAAATCGAAGGCCCTTAAATTAAGGGTGTCATAATTTGACCTTAAGTTTCGGGATCACATGTCCAGATGATCCATCTCCCAAAGAGAGTTGTTGGTGGGTGTGAATAATGAGGGGGAGGAAGAGAGAACGAGAAATAACGAGAGTGAGAGAGAGAGAGAGAGAGAGAGAGAGAGAGAGAGAGAGAAAGGGGGATCAATTTTAGAATCTTTAAATTCGTCCCTTTTACATAGTTCTTTCATCGCTAGGTGGCGCTAGAGACACTTCCACCAGTCTGGTACTAGGAAAGGATGTTAAACATTTTCCCGTCCGACCAAAAATGGAATGATTTCGAGCAGTGGTTCCTGTAAAACTTACGCGATTTTCCAAAAACATCCTAACCCATACCGATTTATCCAATCTGTGACACAAAATCAATTTATAAGCGGAGTTCAGTTGGCTTGATGTGCCATAAAACCCAACCAAACCAAATCATATGTATTTAATATATATGTATAAAGAGGATTTGGCATTAAATAACCTGTAATGGTTAATATGCCATAAAATCCAACCAAACCAAATCATATATATCTAATATATGTGTATAGAGAGGGTTTAGCATTGAATAACCTACAATGTTGATATATCATAAAAGTCAACCAAACCTAATTATAAATATTTAATAAATAGTTATTAAGATAATTTGGCATCAAATAACCTACGATAGTTAATATGCCATAAAACACAACATAACCAAATCCTCTATATTTAAAATATATGTATACAGAGAAGTTGGCATTGAATAACCTACAATAGTTGATATACCATAAAACCCAAACAAACTAAATCACATATATTTAACATATATGTTTAAAGAAGTTTGGTTTGGTTTAGTTGGGTTTTAAGGCATATCAACCACTGTAGATTATGTAATGCCTATTCCTCGCTATATATATATATATATATATATATATATATATATATATATATATATATATATACGGTTCTATTTCAAACAATTCAGTTTAGCATAAGTACACTGTTGAGTTCCATTTAACCCATAGATAGAACCTTATCAGGTGCTACCACTCCAGGCCAGAGTGGACCTGGAAGCATAGCAATAGAGGGGTACCATTGTTGGTAATTTAATGCTAAATCCTTTTTATACATATATATTAAATAAATACCATTTGGTTTGGTTAAGCTTTATGGCATATCAACCATTGTTGGGTATTTAATGCCAAATCCTTTTTTTACATATATGTCAAATATATATGATTGGTTTTGTTTTGTTTTATAGCATATCAACCATTATTGGTAATTTATGGCCAAATCCATTTTTATGCATAAAACAGTTCTATTTCAAGCAATTCTGTTTAAAATAAATACACAGTTAAAGTATCAAAAACAGTTCCATTTCAAGGAATTCCGTTTAGCATAAGTACACAGTTTAGTTCTATTTTACCCCTAGATATCACCCAATCAGGTACTACCACTCCGGGCCAGTGTGGACCTGGGAGCGATAGCAGTAAAGGAGTACTCCGCATTTCCCAAAGCTCCCGCATTACTAGAGCCTCACCATCAGATTGTATAGTGTCATAGCTAGGATATTCGTCGGAGGAAATTTACCCCTCTGCAGAGATGCAGTCGGTATATTCAACAGCCCGAACCAACTGAGCCACCATGTAATCGTGTATAAGTTATTTGCCTCATTAGTATTAGATACGAATACTTGAACCTATACAACAGTAAAAAAAAAAAAAAAAAAAAAAAAAAAAAAGTAAGAAGCCCATCTCCGTAGAGGGTTACGCCCTCCCAAGGAGTGTCCTGATTATGACGTCTCTGAAGCTTTGGGGAATATGGAGTACCCCTTTATTGCCATTGCTCTCACGTTCACTCTGTCCCGGATTTGTAGCACCTGACAGGGTTCTATCTATGGGGCAAATAGAACTAATTGACATTTAAACTGAGAGCAAAAAAAAATGACTCATGCTAAATTGAATTGTTTGAAATAGAACCGTTTGAGCCTTTAACTGTGTGTAAACGAATGACGGATGTTTAATTGAATTTTTTGTAATGCTTAGCAATACTTGGAACCATTTAACTGTGTGCAAACGAATGAGCAATGTTTAAATGGAATTATATGTGTTGTATAGCAATAATTGAAACTATTTCACTGGGTAGAAACAATAGCAATACTAGTGTGCAAACAAATTAGTTGTAACTTATCTAAAAATCAAATTACCGACAAACTATTATCTTAAATATCATTTATGTCCATTTAAACTGTGTGCAAACAAATGATTAATAGTAAATAGAATAATTCGTATTAAATAGCAATACTTGAAACCATTTAACTTTAAAAATGTGTTTACAAATTTTATATACATCTAATATATATGTATAAAGAGAATTTGGCATGAAATAACCGACAAAAGTCGATATGCTATATAACCAAACCAAACCAATAGTAAAAATATTTGTATAACATAGGAATTCTTGATATCAGAAGAAAAAAAAAAAGAAAAAAAAACTTCTATAAAAATGTAAATAAAGTTGGCGACTGTAGTCGAGGGCGACCAGAAGGTTTCCTTTTCTATAGCTACTACACCGAGGTGTAGGGGAGGGCGCTACTCTTTTCCATGGATTGCTCCACTTTACCCTTGATACGTACTTTATATTGCTGAGTGTTAAGCAAGGAGGCATCAAGAAACATTTTAAAAGTCTTTGGTATGACGCGACCTGGGATTGAACCCAGGTGTCCCGGACCATTGGCGAACACTCTACTCACTAGGCCAATGAGTCGGTAAAAATGTAAATATAAAATGTATAATGAACGTTATTCCCTAACCTCTAGACATGGATATGACACTAAACTATTAAAGTGTGTGGGTCTATACCTGGATCTCAGAGGAGTTTGAAGTACTCCTTCATTGCCATAACTCCCTGGTCTACTCTGACCCGGAGAAGTAGTGCTTTTTAATGTCCCATTTATAGGTGAAATAGAACTGATAAACCATTGAACTGTGTTCAAATAAATGACTGATATTACCTTGAATTTTTAGAGTCACAGCGCAATACTTGAAACCATTTAACTCTTTATAAACATATAAACGATATAATATATATATGAGCGTATAAACGATATAATAATATGATATAAACGTATAAACGATATAATAATATGATATGAACGTATAAATGATGTGATAATAAGATATGAACTTATAAACGATATTATGATATGATATAAACGTATTATATAATATCATTATATAAACGTTTTATATAAAAACCATTTGCAAATAAAACTATTATTATTAGTTAGCAATAAACTTAAAGTTGTGTAAAGTTGGCGACCATTGACGAGGGCGAACCGAAGGCTTCCTTTTCAATAGCTACTACACAAAGGTGTAAGGGAGGGCGCTATTCCTTTCCTAAGATTGCTCCACTTTACCCTTGATACGTACCTTATATTGCTGAGTGTTAAGCAAGGAGGTATGAAGTACCATTTTTAAAGTCTTTGGTATGAAGCGACCTGGGATTGAACCCAGGTCTCCCGGACCATAAGGCGAACACTCTACCCACTCTGTCGACTATTAACTAGCAATACTTGAAACCATTTTACAGTGCGCAAACAAATGAATCATTTCAAAAAGAATTATACATATTTGATTGAAATACGAGAAGTTATTTAACTGTATGCAAATAATTAATATTAAGTAGAATTAGGAATACGTGAAGCCATTTTACTGTGGACAAATAAATAAGCTCTGGCTTCTTTAAAACGTTACCTATAAGCTATTCGTTAACATTTATATCGTTTATACGGTCATATCATATTATTATATCGTTTATACGTTCATATCATATTATTATATCGTTTATACGTTCATATCATATTGTTATATCGTTTATACGTTCATATCATATTATTGTATCGTTTATACGTTTATATCATATTATTATATCGTTTATACGTTTAATTCATATTATTATATCGTTTATACGTTCATATCATATTATTATATCGTTTATACGTTTATATCATATTATTATATCGTTTATACGTTCATATATTATTATATCGTTTATACGTTCATATCATATTATTATATCGTTTATACGTTCATATCATATTATTATATCGTTTATACGTTTATATCATATTATTATATCGTTTATACGTTTATATCATATTATTATATCGTTTATACGTTTATATCATATTATTATATCGTTTATACGTTTAATTCATATTATTATATCGTTTATACGTTCATATCATATTATTATATCGTTTATACGTTCATATCATATTATTATATCGTTTATACGTTTATATCATATTATTATATCGTTTATACGTTTATATCATATTATTATATCGTTTATACGTTTATATCATATTATTATATCGTTTATACGTTTATATCATATTATTATATCATTTATACGTTTATATCATATTATTATATCGTTCATATGTTTATATCATATTATTATATCGTATATACGTTTGTATCATATTATTATATCGTTTATATCTTTATAACATATTATTATATCGTTTATACGTTTATATCATATTATTATATCGTTTATACGTTTATATCATATTATTATATCGTTCATATGTTTATATCATATTATTATATCGTTTATACGTTCATATCATATTATTATATCGTTTATACGTTCATATCATATTATTATATCGTTTATACGTTTATATCGTATTATTACATCGTTTATACGTTGATATCTTATTATTATATCGTTTATACGTTTACATCATATTATTGTATCGTTTATACGTTTATATCATATTATTATATCGTTTATACGTTCATATCATATTATTATATCGTTTATACGTTTAATTCATATTATTATATCGTTTATACGTTCATATCATATTATTATATCGTTTATACGTTGATATCATATTATTATATCGTTTATACGTTTATATCATATTATTATATCGTTTATACGTTTATATCATATTATTATATCGTTTATACGTTTATATCATATTATTATATCGTTTATACGTTTATATCATATTATTATATCGTTTATACGTTTAATTCATATTATTATATCGTTTATACGTTCATATCATATTATTATATCGTTTATACGTTCATATCATATTATTATATCGTTTATACGTTCATATCATATTATTATATCGTTTATACGTTGATATCATATTATTATATCGTTTATACGTTTATATCATATTATTATATCGTTTATACGTTCATATCATATTATTATATCGTTTATACGTTCATATCATATTATTATATCGTTTATACGTTCATATCATATTATTATATCGTTTATACGTTTATATCGTATTATTACATCGTTTATACGTTGATATCTTATTATTATATCGTTTATACGTTTACATCATATTATTGTATCGTTTATACGTTTATATCATATTATTATATCGTTTATACGTTCATATCATATTATTATATCGTTTATACGTTGATATCATATTATTATATCGTTTATACGTTTATATCATATTATTATATCGTTTATACGTTTATATCATATTATTATATCGTTTATACGTTTATATCATATTATTATATCGTTTATATGTTTATAACATATTATTATATCATTTATACGTTTATATCATATTATTATATCGTTTATACGTTTATATCATATTATTATATCGTTCATATGTTTATATCATATTATTATATCATTTATACGTTTATATCATATTATTATATCGTTCATATGTTTATATCATATTATTATATCGTATATACGTTTGTATCATATTATTATATCGTTTATATCTTTATAACATATTATTATATCGTTTATACGTTTATATCATATTATTATATCGTTTATACGTTTATATCATATTATTATATCGTTCATATGTTTATATCATATTATTATATCGTTTATACGTTTATATCATATCATTATATCGTTTATAAGTTTATATCATATTATTATATCGTTTTTAAGTTTATATCATATTATCATTATTCATGTATGAATTTCACAAAATTGTTCCGAACGATTTCGGACCTTTCTTAGACCATCATCAGGGATTACTTGCATGTGTAAACAGCGTTTTTTTAAAGAGTTTTTCGAAAGAGTTTTTAAAGTTTTTTTTATAACATTACAAAATTACGTAAACGCAGAGTTGGATATAACTGAGATGCTGGTGAATTTAAAAAACTCACCACTATCAACGGAAATAGAATACTATGAAGAAATATGGAATATTCAATATATATATATATATATATATATATATATATATATATATATATATATATATATATATATATATATATATATAAACAGTATTTGGCATAAAATAACCTACAAGGGTAGATATGCCATAAAATCCAAGCAACGAACAAACCAACTTATTTCTTTTCGCTCTCTCCTAAGAATATAACCTTTTCTAGCAATTTTAATATCTCTTTCCAAGTTCTGGGACTATTTCTACATACAATATTTAACGACTTCTTCATAGATTGAAATTAAATATTTTATTATTATTATTACTCTCTTATTCGATCTAGAGAGCTGTTGTCTCTCGATCGCTGGAGAATCTGTACTGATTATTTTATGGGACAAGACGTTTGATTAGTGGGAAGTCTGAGACTTAGATTAATGGACAATGAGGTGACTTGAGTCACGGGAAAAGACACCGAAGCCGCGAGATATGACTCAGGAAAGTCTTTTCGATAATGTGGCTCGCTTAGTGGAGATGATTTTCACCAATGAATTATTCTATTTGTAATGTGAAATGATTCAGTCCAATGTTGATGATTTGACTTGACTCATTCGAAATTCCCTGCTAACGATACCCTCAGCTGTTGAAGTTGGCACAGCATGTTCCCATATACAGGGTGCGACAGAAATACCTCCATCGTTTTAAACTGTCACCTGTGTGGTGCAAGTGAACTTACGCAAGTGGCAATGGTAGCTCCGTCCAACTATTGTCTTTTCTTTCTTTTTTTTCAGATAAGATCAATTACTTTTATTGTTTTTACCGGCGTACCACACCCCTTTGTAATTGAAATGTTTTTTTAAGACTGGTACATTTGTAATCTCGTCTAACATGGACGAGATTACAAATGTGCACACGCAGGACACTGCTCGAGAAGCAGAAACGACCTCATAAGTGATGTACTCCTATGGACCTCACATATGGCCGAGAAAAAGCAGGACGACCAGCTCCAATATACATACAGCAGCTATATGAGGATACGGGATGTATCCCTGAAGACCTGCCTGAGGCGATGAACGATAGGGAAAAGTGGCGAGAGAGGGTGAGGTATATCCGTGCTAGCGGCACGACATGATGATGATGATGATGATGATGATGATGATGATGATGATGACATTTGTAATTGTTACACAGAGAACATTTCGCATTTAATTCATGTTTAGTCAGAATTATGTCGTTTCGGATAGAATTTCAACCCATAGCCGAATCGATTTTCTATCTGGAACAGCATCATTCCTATGTAATATGAAATTTGCAAGAAAAGCTCTCTGTTTAGCAATAACAGATTCTTAAAAAATGCTTTAAGGTCGGGGTTTGCCGGGGTGTAATGGCTAAAATACTGACCTGTGACCTCGTGATAAGTGAGTTCGAACGTCAGTCGCGCCGTGATGTACACTTTCGGACTAATATATATGTGTGTGTTTGCAAAACAAGACTTACCACTAAACAAGTGAATGTTCTTTCTCAAAGATACATGAGAAAATGTCAGACAATGAGAATATGGAACAAAGGAAAAGAAAAACTTTTCAGTTTACGATCATTCTGTAAATAATAAAGACACACACCCATATATATATATATATATATATATATGTGTGTGTGTGTGTGTGTGTGTGTGTGTGTGTGTGTGTGTGTAAATCTATAAAAGCCGAAACAGAAATTGCTTTTAAAACGTCAACTATTTACAGATAATCTTTGACGATATTTTGATTTTCAAAACTTATTTTTTAATTTTTGTTTTCGTATTTCCCCTCATACCATTTATTTGAACTTTGTTTTCCAAAAGTCTATATGGATGTCGACAGTAAGTAAAATAAAGACGGCTGAAAGGGTTGAATACTCCAGAGGTCCAGGAGTTCCACCAGAAAGGGCTATGAGGTATTCTGGTCGATGACGTGGGCCACTTCCAAGTGAAAGGAAGATCGCTGAATGATCTATCATGAGTCATGATGTTCTGCGTTTTTCATGGGTGAGCAAGGTGGGTCAAGTTCCTTGGGTGTGGTAGGAGAGTTGGGACAGGTTCCTCGGGTTCAACCAAGAAGAATGAAGATTTGAGCGAACACAAAAAACTCATTTTTGCAGAGTTCTTTTTTTCCTTTTTCCATCTTTTTTTTAAATCCTTTTTTTTTTTTTGTTCCTTTTTTTTAAATTATTGATTAAGAAAAAGAAATACCAGGAAGAAATCGAAAGGAAAGAAAAAAGGAAATAACGTTAGAAGAAAGATAAAATTAATGAAAATAAAAAAACAAAATAGAAATTATGATGTTCCTTCAGGACTTGGATGATTATGACTCTCATCAGATTTCTTTATCAGCAAAACTGCACATTACAATGACTGCTCTAGGAGGAGATAGAGAAATAGTTTTCTTTACCAAAAAAGGTAACGGAAACCTTTTTCAAATTCAAAGTTTTCCCTCTCCACAGTGCAGGTATTGCCTGCCAACAAAGCCAGCTAACCCAGCCTGCCCAATTATTCTATCAAAAACCTTTTGGGGGACAATTGATTTATACTTGCCCCAAGAGCAAGTAAAGTCAGGATGTTATGCTTACACTGTACTTCATAATCATGTTGAAGGCTATAAGTAGTTTTTTACACTATTAATTTTTTACGTTCTTCCGATTCCTAAAATTCAGTTTTATATTTAAAGATCAGACAAGAATGGATTTACATACGAAAAAAAAATTGATTATCAAACATAATAAGATCAAAATTATTTTATCCCATAAAAGAATTAAAATCTCTTAAAATTAATTTCTTTATAATTTTTTTCTTTGCAATTCAACAAAATGTAAGTAAGTAAAGTTGGCGACCATAATCGAGGGCGACTCGATGGCTCCCTTTTCAATAGCTACTACTCCGAGGTGTAAAAGAGGGCGCTACTCTTTTCCCTGAATTGCTCCACTTTACCCTTGATAAGTACCTTATATTGCAGAGTATTAAGCAGGGAGGTATGAAGTACCATTTTTAAAGTTTTTGGTATGACGCGACCTGGGATTGGACCATTGGCGAACACAAAGGCATTTTTTAGCACTTTTTATTTCAAAATTCATTATCATTTTTAAAAAGATTGGAGATTCAAGAATTTCTAAAAAGTTCATGATATAATTATTTAGACTCTTATCTTCATAGAAAAATTAAAAATATTATGTCTACAATATATTTTATTCAGATTTCGTAAAAGAAAACGAGGAGAGGATGTCGACCAAGTAAAAAAAAATATATTTCTTCAAATATATTTTTGAAAAAGCCTAATTTAAACATAAATTCATCTAAAGATGAATAAGTATTGAAATTTTCATGAAAATTTGACTCTTATTTCATTTTTCATGGAATTAAAAAAACAAACTTGTACGCGTTACTTTTATGTAGCCACTTTAAATTTTAATTGATTTAATGATACAAAAGAAGTAAACTCTATTTTCGTTCTAAATTTTCACTATTTTCGTTGACTGAAAACATTTTTAAAAATCAAAAGGTTTTTTTTTTATGTTTCTTCTTTTAAATGATCCAAAATCTTTGACGATTATATTATACTTTATTCGTTTCATTGTGTTAAAAATGGGCTAATTTTATACATCGAATTTGAAGTACTGATTGGTCAAAATTTTTAAATTATCATAAGGATATTTTTTTTTCAATCGTAAAACAAATAAAATCAATTTTTTTTGTTTGTTTTTTAATAGGCGGTAGGGATTCTCAATAAAATCAGACTGTTTTCGTATTTATAATAAATTAACATTTTCTATTACTCTTTTACCGGCTCATTGGCCTTGTTGGATAGAGTGTTCGCCAGTGGTCCGCGATACTGGGGTTCAATCCCTGGTTGAGTCATACCAAAGACTTTAAAAATGTTACTTAATACCTCCCTGTTTAACGCTCAGCAATACATATCAAGGGTAAAGTGGATCAATCCAGAGAAAGGAGTAGCGCCTTCCCTTACACCTCGGTGTAGTAGCTATTGAAAAGGGAGCCTTCGGGTCGCTCTCTACAAAAGGGGGACAACTTTACTTACTTATTACTTAACAGCCAAAACTAACAAAATATTACATGCTTACTATTCTGGTCTCTCTTTTCTTGTTTATATTTTTCGATAACAGATTTACGTTTAAAGTTACTTAAGAAAAACATTCTTACCTAGGCCATGATGCCTTATAAGGCTTTGCATAAGACGCCAAATTTGATTGGTTCTTGCTAACCTAGTTTCGACCAATAGGATTATTCTCCAAGCGTTACGGTCGTTCGAATTAACCAGGGCTTATTCGATTAATATGTAGGATAACTAATAAGTAAGTAAAGCAACCGTAGTCTAAAGCGACCCGAAGGCTCCTTTTTCAATAGCTACTACACCAATGTCTAGGGGAAGGCGCTACTCTTTTCTTTTGATTGCTTCATTTTACCCTTGATTCGTATCTTTTAATGCTGAGCGTTAAGCAAAGAGGCATAAAGTACCATTTTTGAGGCTTTGATATGACTCAACCTGGGAGTGAACCCTGGTCTCCTGGACCATTGGTGAACAATCTAACCATTATCCCAATGAGCTGGTCTGATTACTAATTATTAATAATTACTAATTCGTCTGTTTGTCCAATTTATCTGGTCTTAGGAGTTTAACAAGTTTCAATTCAGAGTTTTCCTTCTCCTAAACTGGTTGCCATACCAAAATCAAAGATCCCAATTTATGCTACTATTTATCCATAGCTAGAAGGAGAATAGTTGGTTTCATAAAGCTATGTGAAAAGCAAACAGCTTCGCCCTGTATTTGAACTCGAGTTACCGTGTCCATTTCCAACGGGGGTGGTGTACTCGTGGTGTAATGGTTAAAGCGATGGACTGCGGAATCGTAGTAAGCGAGTTCGTATTCCAGTCGCGCTATTACGTTCACTTTCGGGCAAATACCCTTGGGA
This sequence comes from Sepioteuthis lessoniana, assembly GCA_963585895.1. NCBI lineage: Eukaryota > Metazoa > Mollusca > Cephalopoda > Myopsida > Loliginidae > Sepioteuthis > Sepioteuthis lessoniana. The sequence goes on from CAUZXS010001332.1 coordinate 72,881, forward strand.
AAGGTATGAACCCCCTTATCCTCCCACCTATGGGTTAAATAGTACCACTACTGTTCTTCTAGAAGAATGGCTTTGGCATTAAATAACCTACAAAGGTTGATATGCTATTAAACAAAGAAACCAACCAACCAACCATTTCCAACGACGATAACCACTACACCAGGACACACCATTCTTCGCTTATCAGCTAATCCTAAAAGTATAGCTGATTCTAAACTGGCGCTTTATTCGATCAAAAATTATCTGTTTAGGTAATATAATGGTTCGCATCTTTTTATTTTACATTTAAATGTAAAATCAGTCATTATTTCCGAAACAACTTATATCTGTTAGGGCCCATTGCTGGACTACCATTCCGGGTAAGAGTGGGCCTGGGAGTAATAGCAAGGAAAGAGTGCTCAACACTCTCCCAGAACTCCAGAACTAGAGCCTCGCCATCTGATGCCAGGAATCCCTCTCCCTTTTTTGGTGGCGGAGGATATCCCTCTGCAGATAATACAGTTGACATTATAAGCCCACGTAAGCCATTCATAAATAGTTTTTTATTTATTTTATTTCATTGTCTGAATTCGAAGACCTGGCTAAGTCATCATCATCATCATCATGTCGTGCCGCTAGCACGGATATCCCTGACCCTCTCTCGCCACTTCTCCCTATCATTCATCGCTTTTGGCAGGTCTTCAGGGCTACATCCCATATCCTCACATGTGTATGTTCGAGCTGGTCGTCCTGGTTTTGCTCGGCCATATGCGGGGTTCCATAGGAGTACATCACTTATGAGCTCGTACTTGCTTCTCCAGTAGTGTCCTGCGTGTCTGGTTCGTCTAACTTCGATAGTTTTCGTGATGGGAGGCAGGTGGCCGTATCGTTGGGGCCTTGTCGGGTGTTGCCGCCAGGACTTATTCAATATTGCTCGCAACATTCTTGTGTAATTGCTGTCTAAATTCTTCTCCAGCTGCTGGTTATTTAATGTCAGGTCCTTTTTATACATATATATTAAATATATATGATTTCTAAACACTAGGTTTATTTTTTTCACACAGTTAAATGGTTTCCCTTATTTCTATCTAATTTATTTAATGTTTTTAAGTATTGCTATGTATCACAAACAATTCAATTACTTGCCCAGACGGCAGGGGCAGTAGAATACACCGACTGCTTTTCTACAAAGGGGTAAGAACCCCAACCCAACGAGTGTCCTGATATGACACTAAACGATCTGATGGGGAGGTTAAAGTAATGCTGGAGTTTTGGGGAATGCAGAACACCCCTTCATTGCCATCGCTCCCACGTCCACACTGGCTCAGAATGGTACTCTCTATATGTCAAATAGAACTAAAATGCGTACTTATGTTAAACTTAATTACTTGAAATAGAACTGTTTTGATATTTAAACAGCCTACTTATACTAAACTGAATTGCCTGAAATAGAACTGCTTTGACATATAAACTGCGTACTTATGCTAAACTGAATTGTTTGAAATAGAGCTGCTTTTAACAATGAAACTGTACTTACGCTAAACTGAATTGTTTGAAATAGAACTGTTTTGACATTTAACTATGTGTACACAAAAACTATACTTATACTAAACGGAATTTTTTTAAAATTAGATCTATTTGACTAAATTGAATAGCTTGAAATAGAAATGTTTTTACAATCAAACTGTATACTTATGCAAATTGAATTATTTGAAATAGAACTGTACAATATATAAAAATGGATTTGGGATTAAATAACCTACAAAGGTTGATTTGCTATAAATACAAACAAACAAACAAACAATTCAATTCAATTAAACATCAGTCATTTATTTCACAAAGTTAAAAGTAAAAACACTTCTATTTCACACAATTCAGTACACTGTTTAAATGTCAACACATTGACACTTTGATAGGACCCTATCAAGTGCCAGAGTGGAACTGGGAATGATGGCAATGAAGAGGTACTCTGCATTCCCCCAAAGCTCCAGCATTACTGAAGCCTCACCATCCCACGGCATACCAGGACACTTGTGGGAGGTTTCCTATCCCTCTGCAGAGATGTAGTTGGTGTATTCTGCAGCCCCAGCCGAGTGGGCCACAAGACATTCGTTGGGGGAGCCTTACCCCTCAGTAGAGAGGCTGTTGGTGTATCCTGTATCCGACTAGGCCTCCTAGCAAAGTAATCATATTTACCAACCCCTCCGCTCGGGCAGGATATGACACAAGGTCAATTCTTAAGCGGAGTTTAACAGGTTTGAATTCAGAGTTTTCCTTCTCCTAGACTAGTTGCCTCACCAGGGCTGAAGAACCTAGTCTGCCCTACTATTTACCCATAGCTGGAGGGAGAATAATTGGATTAATACCTTTCCCAAGGATATTAGTGCTAAGTAATAAACGCTATATTATCCTATGTTCTTAGTTTTCAGTATTACCCAGTCGGCTGGAGCTATAGAATACACCAACTGCACCTCTGTAGAGGGGTAAGACTCTCCCCAATGGGAGTCCTGGATATGACACAAAGCAATCTGATGGCGAGGTTCCAGTGACGCTGGAGCTTTGGGGAATGCAGAGCACCCCTTCATTGCCATTGCTCCCAGGTCCACTCTGGTCCGGAATGGTGGTACCTGAGACCTATCTATGGGTTAAATATAACTAACAGTAAACTTATGCTAAAATGAATTGTTTGAATTAGAACTGTTCGACTAAACTGATTTGCACGAAATAGCAATATTTTTGACAATTAAACTGTGTACTAAAATTTAAATTGCGTGTTTATGCTAACCTGCATTGTTTGAAGTGGAACTGTTTTTCACATTGAAACTCTACTTACACTAAACGGAATTGTTTAATATAGAGCTATTTTGATATTTAACTGTGTGTAAGCAAAATCTGTGCTTATACTAAACTGAATTAGCTGAATTAGAACTGTTTCACTAAACTGAATAGCTTGAAATAGAAATGTTTTTGACAATTAAACTGTGTACTCATGCTAAACTGAATTGTTTGAAATAGAACTGACTATTTGCATAAAAATGGATTTGGCATTTAATAACCTGCAATGGTTGATATGCCATAAAACCCAACCAACCAACCGTCAGTTTGCAGTTGTACTTATAAAAAAAATAAAGCAAATTGAAAGAAGCAATGGATAAATGCATGAATGAAAGTCGGAGAAAGAAAGGAATATGAAACGGAAGCGCTAAAAATAAATATAAAAAGAAAAATAAAAGGAAAGAAAATAATAAGTTGTAAAAACAGGTGATAAAGAAAGAACATTTAAATTGTATTTTTTGACGTTTTTGTTCTCAGAGAAGCTTTTCAAAATAAGAATGACTAATTGATTGGCTGAGTTGAGATCTACACACATTTAATTTTAGTAAGTGACTTAAGAGATTTATCGATTAAAACATTGTTCGAGGTTTGGCTGGATTATCCGCCTTGACGATACAATAACGTTATTTAATTATTTGACAACGTCAGTTTAAGTATCATAGTTTAATTTATTTTGTTTGGTTTACTTATTTAACGGGATATCAACTCCATATGGGTCATTTAATGCCGGAATCGGATTCATTTATAAAGGTTTGGTTTGTTTTATCCGTTTAACGGCATGTCAACTCCTTTAGGCATATTTAATGCCGAAATTTGATTCATTTGAAAAATATATCATTATAATCAAAACCATTTATATTTTCAGCGTTCATTGCAATATTTTTTTGGTTTGGTACGGTTTCATGGCATGTCAACCGTTGTTGGTTATTTAATGCAAAATCCTGTTTTTAGATATATATTAAATGCATAATTTGTAAATATATTTTGAAGACTGACACAGTTAAATGATCAAACAGTTCTACTTCAAACTATTCAATTTAGCTTAAGTGAACAAAGCTAGATGTTTCAAAGTATTTCTGTGTAACTAACAATTCAATTAAACATCAATCATTTGTTTACATGCAATTAAACGATCAAACAGTTCTATTTCAAACAATTCATTATAGCATGTCATTTTTTTGCATTCAGTTTACATGTCAAATGTATTGACCCATAGATAGGACCTTTTCTGGTGCTACCACTTCTGACCAAAGTGGACCAAGGAGCGATAGCAATGAAGGGTTAGTCTGCATTCCGCAAAGTTCTTGAATTACTGGAGTCTCACCATCAGATTGTTTAATGTCCTTTCCAGGGTACTCGTTGTTGGGAGTCTTACCCCTCTCCAGAGATGCAGTTGGTGTATTCTACAGCCCAAAATATTTGTTTTTGTTCTTTAGTGATATGGTATCAAGTATTCCTATCTAATACAAATAATTTTGAAAAAGATCTATGTGATCCTAATCGGTACAACAACTCCAGTCAAAATGAACCTGGGAGTAATGGCATGAATGAGTACTCCACACTGGAACCTCATAATCAGATGCAGTTTAGAGTCAAAACCAGCACCCCCAATAGGGGTGGCTTACTCCTCTGCAGGGGACGCAGCGTATTCTAAACTTCACTAACTGGGCACAAGAAAAAGAGAAATTTATCAGTGCCTCCTACCTGACAGGATTTGAGTTTTAGGGGGCGGGGAGGTCGTACATGAGTCGAGACTCGTGAGCTGCTGGTCAATGCTGGTGGTATTTTCACTAGACCCGAAAGTCTAGTGCATTCTGAATCTATTCTGGTCATTGATACCCCTCCTGGCACGAATGCCAGGTGGCCCAGCCGAGGCAAGAGGGAATTTTACAGTAAGAAAGAGCGAATGAAAATGGGAAGGAAGGAAAACGGGAAAAGAAGGCTAAAAATATTCCAAGAAACAAATAATTCAAAGGAAGAGGCGCTCGTGGTGTAATGAGCATCGTTATAGGAAATGGACGAGTGAAGCAGAGTTCAAATCCTCGATTAGGCTCTTTGCATCTCCCGTAACGCTAAAACCTTTGAGAAAGGTATGAATCCAACTATTCTCTTTCCAGCTATGAGCAAATAGGTTGACTGGATCCTTTCACTTTGGTATGGCAACCGGTCTAGGAGAATGAAAGTAAAGTAAGTAAAGTTGGCAACCTTAGTCGAGGGTGACCCACTGGCTCCCTTTTCAATAGCTACAACATTAAGGTGTAGGGGAGGGCGCCACTCCATTCCCTGGATTCCTTCTCTTTACCCTTGATCCCTACCTTATAAAGTGTTAATCAAGGCGGTATCAAGTACCCTTTTTTGAATCTTTGGTATGACTCGACCTGGTATTAAACCCCGGTCTCCCGGACCATTAGCAAACACTCTGCCCATTAGACCAATAAGTCTTATTAAATTCTACGAAAAAATTAGAATTGTGTCGCTTATGTGAAGGAGTAGATAAGTGCGCATGATTAAAAGGTTGGTTGGTTGGTTGGTTGGTTTTATGACATATCAACCTTTGTATGTTAATTAACACCAAGTCCATTTTTTATGTAAATAATCAGTTCTATTTCTTAGAATTCAGTTTCTCATAAGCACGCAGTTTAAATGTAAGTACAGTTTAACTGTCAAAAACATTTCCATTTCAAGCTATTCAGTTTATTCAAACAGTTCTAATTCAGCTAATTCAGTTTAGTATAAGTACAGATTTTGTTTACATACAGTTAAATGTCAAAAAAGTTCTATATTAAACAAATCAGTTTAGTGTAAATAGAGTTTCAATGTCAAAAACAGTTCCATTTCAAATAATTCAGTTTAGAATAAGCACGCAGTTTAAATGTAAGTACGGTTTAATTGTCAAAAACATTTCTTTTTCAAGCTATTCAGTTTAGTCAAACAATTCAGTTTAGCATAAGTACGCCGTTAGTTCTATTTAATCCATAGATAGGGCCCTATCAGGTGCTACCACGCCGGGCTGGTGTGGACCTGGGAGCAATGGCAATGAAGGGGTGCTCTGCATTCCCAAAAGCCCCAGCATTACTGGAACCACACCATCAGATCGTTTAGTGTCATATCTAGGACACTCATTAGGGCGGTTCTTACCCCTCTACAGAGGTGCAGTCAGTGTATTCTTCAGCCCCAGCCGACTCCGCAAGAATAAAAGGAATAAGAAAAAGAACTTTTACGTTGATTTTATATTTTTAATTTTTCTTTTTTTTTTTTTCTTTTTTTTTTTATTGACGAGATTTTACTTTATATGAAACTTTAACTGACTGACAAACTAGAAATGTATATAGATTTTTATAGAAGAAAAAAAAAAAAACGGAGAACGGTACAAAAATCCAGAATTATTTTTATTATAAAAACATTGGTAATTTTCAAATGCATCCACATATGGAATCTGTAAAAAAAAAAAAAAATTCGAGACGGAAATGTACAATAAATGAAATGTTAACTTTCTTCAAAATACAAGGTGAATTAAGAAAAAGTATCAAGGCAGAAGCTGTATTTACCAAAACAGAAATAAACAATAAATGAAACGTTAATTTTCTTAAAAATACGAATTGTGTTAACAAAGTTTAGAAACTGAAGTTGTATTTACTAAAACAGAAATGAATAATAAATTAAACGTTCATTCTTCAAAATACGATATATGTTGAAAAACTATCAGGATTGAAGTTGTATTTACCAAAACAAAAATTAACAGTAAATGAAACGTTAATTTTCTTCAAATTATGAGGTTTGTGTAAAAAAATATTGAGACTAAAGCTCTATTTGCCAAGACAGAAGTGTACAACGAATAAAGCGTCAACTTTCTTCAAAATAATCCCCTGTTCATTCTACACACTTATTCCAGAGAGTTTTCCGTTGGTCGAAGCATCTCTGAAACTCTTTTTTGGGTATATTGTCTTATTTATTTTAACAACCTCAAATCGTACTCTTGCAGTAAATTTCCAGTTTAGGAAAAAGAAAATGTCGCTCTGAGATAGGTCTGGTGAGAATGGAATTTTTTGTGATTGCAAAATCCTATGTTTTGAAAAATTCGGCTTTTTATAAAATTTTCACTGTTTAGTCTTGACGAAATACAATACGCCGATCCATCATCTCTTTATAATATTAGTTACTCGGCTGTACAAAGAGGTACCCGTTGTGTAATAGCTATCGTCTTAAGAAATGAATAGGGTGACCGGGGTTCATACTCTGAATGACGCTGTTTGCATTTCACATTGCGCTAACACCCTTAAGAAAGGTATGAATCCAATTATTCTCCTTCCAGCTATAAATAAATAGTAGGGCAGACTAGACTCTTTAACCTTCGTATGGCAACCGATCTGGAAAGAAAATTCTGAATTTAAACCTATCAAACCCTGCTTAAAAACTGACTTTGGGTCGCATCCAACTCATGGGGGAGGGATTGGGTAAATAAATACTTACGCAGCAGGGCAACATCCTTGTCGGTGGTGCTTAAGATAAACTGACTTTATCCCTTTCATAGAGGTAAGACCCCGCAAAAAAAGGTCCTGGGTATGATACTACACTACATCTGCTGGTGTGACTCCAGTACAGAAGAAATGGGAAGTGTAGGGTACGTCTTTATTGTTATGACTCCCAGGCCCACTTTGAATTATAGTTTCTGTTATTGCCCCATCTGTTGGTGAAATAGATACGTTTAAAAAAAATTTTGTATTCGATTGGACTGCTTATAAAAAAAACTCTTGAAAACAACAACAAAAAATATAAATCATGAACGTATAATGAACACAATTTATTAACCGCTTAGCATAAAATAACTCTAGCTGGGTTGACATGTCATTAAATCAATCAATCAATCGGCCGTGCTCGCCTTCATTTGAATTTTGAATTTTAGAATAAAAATGATCTAAAACATCAGATAACATTTTGCATGATGATTTGAAAGTGCAACGTTGTTAAAGTTCAAATTTTCCATGACTTTTTTTAATTCTTTTTTTTTTTTTTTTATGAGCCAGTCTTTATTTCCTTTTACGCCATTTTATTTGCCGTTATTTTATCAGTGTTGTTTTTATATGGCTTTTTTTTTCTCATCCCATCTTATATTCCGTTTTCCATTTTCTCTTTTATGAAAAGCCATCTCAACCATACTGTTTTTATTTTTTCACTTAAGTTATTTTCATTATAATCTCGGCTCTTTCTCGTCAGACATTAAACGCGCTGACCAGTCGCAACGGTTCCAACAGCCATTTTATTTTAGCGCCAAAACGAGATGAGAGAAAAACTCGCCTTCAATGAATAGAAAGATATTTAAAAAAAACAACAAAGAAATCAGGACTATAAACATGGGCGCTAACTATTTCTGTTTTGTTTTATGAATAATTCTAAAAAAAAAAATGTTTATTTGTACATTCCTTTCATCAATTTGTGGATGGGATGACGACGACGACGATGACAATACTGACGTAATTTTTATTTTATTTTATTTTATTTCTATATGCAATATTATTACACTTGTAGAGTATTTGGCTCCTCCGTACGACCAGAACATGGAATCACTATGACATAGTGGCTAACAAGCTGGACTGCCACACTGGAGTAAGCGAGTTCGAACTCCAGTCGTATTATTGAGTTCACTTTCTGATTAATACCATCAGGAAAGGCATGAACCCTTTTATTCGTCCAGCTATAAGTTGAATAGTACCACTACTGTTCTTCTGCAAGAACGTTCTTGACATTAAATAACCCACAAAGATTGATATGCCATTAAACAAAGAAACCAAGCCAAACTACTAGGACACTATGGTCCGGCCGCCATATACATTAATTTATTTGTTTGTTTTTTGCTTTTTTTAACTTAAGATTTTTTAAAATCAAGTTTTAAAAATAATATTTTTTAATGAAAATTTTATAATATTTTGAAATATTTTTCTTTCGAAATATTAACATTTTTTCTAATATTTCAACAAAATAAATGATAAACTAAAAAAAAAAGGTAATTTGATAAAAAAAAAAGTTATTTCATTATCGTTATATTTTGTTTTATTTATTTTGATAAAACAAACAATTATTTTTAATTTGAATTTTTGGCCGTCTTAGTTGGTGCGCTTAGCTGACAGACTATTGATAGTAAGTTCTGTTTCCACTGAACGCCTTCAATAAGTTTCCAGACTTTTTTTATACAGGCATTTAAAATTGTCGTAGACTCTTGAAAATTCAGTATGTTATTGCTATATATCTTATGAGATGTCGGACCAATTTTTATGATTTCAGGTTCAAATGAACAGCTACAGAAAGAATTGGAATACACCCTACTAAAGCCTGATTGTCACAGCTGGTGAATTTCAAAAATGCAATCTGGACTTAAGAAGAACGATATGCAATAAAATTCTGTTTTAAACTTGGAAAAAATGCCATGCAATGAAATCTGGATCTACTACTATGACCTAGAGACCAAGAAACAGAGTTCCCAGTGGAAGCACGATGGCTCTCCCAGAGCAAATCCACCCACAAACTTTTGATGATCCCTTTTTTGACAGCACTGGCATGATCTACATGGACTGGGTTCCCACTGGCCAGACAGTCAACAAGGAATTCTATGTTGAGGTTTTAAGGGAATTCAGGAAGAGATTCCGTCGGAAGAGGCCAGCACTCTTCAAATCGGGTCAGTGGGATTTCCACCAGGACAATGCACCAGTCCACAACTCCATCCTTGTCACAGACTATTTCACCAAGATGGGCATCAAGACAGTTCCCCACCGTCCCCATAGTCGAGACTTTGCTCCCTGTGACTTTTGCTTATTCCCTAAGCTCAGAGGCTGTCGTTATGAGACCATTGAGGAGATGAAAGAGGCTGTGACGAAGGTCATTGACACGCTCACACAAGAGGACTTCCATGGGACCTTCCAGAAGTTGTTGGAACGGTACAACAAGTGGATTGCATCTGGAGGAGATTATTCCGAGGGGGACTCGAGTTCCATGTGTGTACTATCAATAAAAGTGCCCATATGAAAAAAGTCTGGAAACTTATTTACTGATCCTCGTATTTAAGGCTTTTTGAGCCAAGGTAACCAAAACTTTGTAAATAAACCTATTTTTTTAAAATCTTATTTAAGTTCGGTTATAATTATAATAATAAAAGAGAGAAAAGTACTTTGACCTTGCAAGAGAACTAATAAAATTGTGGAGCATGAAAGTGACAGTAATACCAATTGTAAATGGCACGTTTGGAACGGTCCCCAAAGGCTTGGAAAGAGGGCTGGAAAAGTTGCAAATTGGAAGATGAATCGACATCCTCCAAACTACAGAATTGTTAAGATTGGCCAGAATACTGCGAAGAGTCCTGGAGACTTGGGTAGACTTGCTGTCTGTCAGACTCCAGTGAAAGAACATCAATAAACGCTGTTGAGAAAAACTCACAAACACAACTAACCATAACTTGGTCAGAAAAGTTATCCACTGGGAATTATATAAGAGATTAAAACTTGACCATACTACCAAATGGTATTTACACAAGCCAGAATCCGTGACAGAAAATGAGACGCATAAAATTCTCTGGGATTTTGGTGGGTTGGTTGGTTGGGTTTTATGGCATATCAACCTCTGTGAGTAATTTAATGCCAAATCCATGTGATATATATGCTAAATACTGGGTTTTTGAGATATAAACGGATCACATAATCCCAGCCAGAAGGCAAAACATTGTGTTAATCAACAATAAGAAAAATCAACAAGTTAATTTTTCTCTTCCTGCCGACCATCAATTGAAACTAAAAAAAAGTGAAAAGATAGGCAAGTACTTGGATCTTGACAGAGGGCTAAAAAAATAGAATATGAAGGCGAGGGTGTAAAGGATTGTAGTTGACGCGCTAGGAATAGTTGCAAAAGTTGGTGCGTTTAGAACTGTCCCAAAAATCTTCGAAAAAAGATTTGAGGAATTGGAGATCAAAGGAAGAATCAAGACTATACAGACATTTTTGAGAACGGTTAAAATACTGAGAAGAGTTCTGAGGAGACTTGTTGTCACTCAGACTCCAGTGAAAGACCACGTCCAAACGCTGGTGAGCATTCAAAATAAACAAATGGTATAAACCCAGCAGCTGTCCGGGAGAATGACACGTACAAACTTCTATGGGATTTTGACATACAAACTGATCACCTAATCTCGGCCAGAAGACCAGATCTTATAGTAATCAACAAAAAAAAGAGAACTTGCAAAATTGTAGACTTTGCTGTCCCGACTGACCGCAGAATAAACCTGAAAGAAAGTGAAAAGAAAGGTAAGTTCATAGAATTTCTAGGGAATTAAAAAAAACTGTGGAACATGAAGGTAACGATTATACCAATCGTGATTGGTTCTTTTGGTACAGTAACTAAAGGACTATTAAAAGGACTGAAAGACTTGGAAGTTGAAGGACGAGTGGATACCATCCAAACTACAGCATTGTTGAGAACGGCCAGAATACTGAGAAGAATCCTGGAGAACTTACTGAATTGTGAACTTCACTGTCCCGGCAGAGCACAGAGTAAAATTGAAAGTATGCGAAAAGAAAAAAAGTACCTGGACCTTGCTAGAGAACTGAAAAAACTATAGAGCATGAAAGTGACGGTGATAACAATTGTAATTGGTATTCTTGGCACAGTCATTAAAGGATTGGTACAAGGACTGCAGGACATGGAAATAAGAGGACGAGAAGAGACTATCTAAACTACAAGTCTTTCAATACCTGTACCAATCCAGGCTAGCAAACCTACACGAGTGAGTTCGAGTCTCATTGGGTGCCCCTTTCATATGGCCTTGTGCCACATCTAAGCAAAAAGCTTAGTACATTTCCAATGCCTGAACCAATCCTTTGGGGATTGGTACGAACGCACCAATTACAATGGCTTTCACAGTTACCTTCGTGTTCCATAGTTTTTTTTTTTAATTCTCCTGCAAGGTATAGGTATTTATTGTTATAATTACTATTATTCTATGTCCTGGCAGCAACACCCCACAAGACACCAACTGTACGGCCACCTGCCCCCTATCACGAAAACTATTCAAGTTAGACGAACCAGACATGCGGGACACTGCTGGAGAAGCAGAGATGAACTCATAAGAGATGTACTCTTATGGATCCCCACACATGGCCGCGCAAAAGCAGGACGACCAGCTCGAACGTACATTCAGCAGCTATGTGAGGATACAGGCTGTTGTCCTGAAGACCTACCTAGGGCGATGAACGATTGGGAGGAGTGGCGAGAGAGGGTCAGGGATATCCGTGCTACCAGCGCGATATGATGATGATGATGATGATTCTATATCCATATTTTTTTTTTTTTTTGTTAAATGTATCAGAACCTAAAATACCTTCAAAGTCATTAATATTATTACTTATACTCTTACTACTACTGAGGGAAGTCCCCAGAGGCTGTTGGTTAACGAGCTTGACTGCAACATCGTAATGAGTAAGTTCAAATTCTAATCGCAGTATCACGTTTAACTTTCGGACTAATATCCTTAACAAAACTATGAACCCCTTATCCTACCACCAGTTATAGGTTAAATAGTACCACTGCTGTCCTTCTACAAGGATGGCTTTGGTATTAAATAACCCGTGAAGTTAGATATGCCACTAAACAAAGAAACTAAATCAAACCAAACTACCACTCCGTAAGTAAACGACTTGTAATCAATACCAATAAAGATATTAATAAAACCAAAGAAAATTTTATACTATTGATTAAACAATCAGTTATTTTCTTTTACTCATAGCTTCATCTTCGCAATCTCAAGGCTTTTGGCGATTTTTATTGGATGCTTTTTATCTTGAAAATAATAGAATTATCATTTTTTTTTAGACCTAGCGTTTTCTTTTTCTTTTCTTTTTTTTAAATCTCTTTATCTGAATTAGCTGTTTTTCAATTCAACTTATTCAATAATAAACATTATTTCTTCATTACAATAATAATCCTTTTGTGATTATTTCATGTTAATAATAATAATAATTTCGTGATTATTTCTTGTTTATAATAACCAGATGGTGGTTATTTCATGCTTACAATAATAATTATTATGTGATTATTTCTTCTTTACAATAATAATCAGAATGTGATTATTTCATGTTTACAATAATCTATTACCCAGTCGGCCGGGACTGTAGAATACACCGTCAGCTTCTCTGCTGAGGGGTAAGACCCACCCCCAACGAGTATCCTGAATATGACACTAAACAATCTCATGGTGAGGTTTCAGTAATGCTGGAGCTGTGGAGAACGCCTTCATTGCCATCGCTCTCAGGTCCACTCTGGCCTAAAGTGATCGCACCTGTTAGAGTCCTATCTATGGGTATAAAAGAACTAAACTGTGTACGTATGCTAAACTGAATTGCTTGAAACGGAACTGTTTTTGAGATTGGAACTGTGTACTATTGCTAAACTGAATTGCTTGAAATAGGATAGTTTTGACATTTAACTGAACTGTTTTTAACTGTGTGTAAACAAAAAAACGATAATCATACAAAAATAAAATGTATAAAATTTAAATTGGCGTTAAATGACCAGAAAAGGGTTGATACACCATAAAACAAAAGAACAACAACAATTATAATTATGATCATTATATTATTATTACATGTTTTTTCTCATAGTATTGTATACTCGTAGTTTAGAGATTTGCCTCGGTTTGGTTACTTCGTTTAACGGCACATCAACATTCGTGGGCTATGTAATGCCAAAACAACGCTTTTAGAACAATAGTGATACTATTTAACCCATATCCGGGAAGAAAAGAGCGTTCATATCTTTCCCAAGCATCTTAGTCCAAAAGTTAACGCAATAGAACGATTGGAATTTAAACGTCTGTTCAGCAGTAGTGTCGGAGACAAACAGACAGACGGAGACTCTGTGTGTGTGTGTGTGTGTGTGTGTGTGTGTGTGTGTGTGTGTGTGTGTGTGTGTGTGTTTCATTCACCTATATACGTCATCTCGTGGTTACCCTAGTGCACCGCGTTTACGTGTCACCGCGTACAATCATTCTTGACCTTATATTTCGAACTTTTTATGCCAGCGACGATTCTGGACGTTAGCAACCTCGTTTTACCCGAGCTTAAAGTCGGCGGGCCCTCTGGTCCATTTTCACGGGCGTCCCTTATCCAAGTTTGACACAGGGCTCCTCCGCCCCGAGCGCATCTCTCAGTAAACGCGTTATATTGCAATTGAGTACCACGCTTCATGAATTACAAAAAGATTTGTAGATATAAGTATAAGAAAAAAGAAAGAAGGAAAAACAGTGATTTCGTGACGCAGAGCAAAAATGTCTTTCTTTCATTATCTAAACAGCACAGTATCCATTCTTGTAAGACATTCATCAACATTTCCTTCTAAACAAATTAATTGCTCGAAGACATTAGACAAATATTGATTGAGGCAGCTGATAAGATCTTTGTGACAATTGAAATGATCGCCTACTGACACCGAGACAGTTTTTCCATTGCTAATTGATGTAATGAGCCATTTATTAGACAATCATTGTTTGCTTCCATGGTTTGGTTTGTTTGGTTTTATGGCATATCAACCTTTGTAGGTTATTTAACGCCAAATCCATTTTTATGTAAATAATCAGTTCTATTTAATACAGTTCAGTTTAGCATAAGTACACAGTTTAATTGTCAATAACATTTCCATTTCAAAGTATTTAAGCAGTTATATGTAATAATTCAGTTAAGTGTAAATACAGTTTTAATGTCGAAAAACAGTTCAATTTGAAATAATTCAGTTAAGCATAAGCACGCAGTTTAAGTGTAAGTACGGTTTAATTGCCAAAAACGTTTCTATTTCAAGCTATTCAGTTTACTCAATTCATTTTAGCATAAGTATGCTGTTAGTTCTATTCAACCCATAGATAGGGCCCTATCAGGTGCTACCACTCCGGGCCAGAGTGGACCTGGGAGCGATGGCAATGAAAGGGCACTCCGCATTCCCCAAAGCTCCAGCACTGCTGGAACCTCACCATCAGATTGTTTAGTGTCATATATCCAGGACACTCATTAGGGGGGGGTCTTACCCCTCTGCAGAGGTGCAGTCAGTGTTTTCTACAGCCCCAGCTGACTGGGCAATGTTTGCTTCCAGTCTGATTTCCTTCCTTTACAGTAGTCTTTCTGTTGCGCACAAAATGAAAATATTACGGATAAAATCGGATCATTAATCTCAAAGGTACACATTTTCATAATACACCAAATTACGTTACCGGGATTTACCAAATATAGGGTGTCTCAATATACATGGAACCGCTAATAACTGTGACTGCTAATGACTCTACTAATAATGTTGTGTTCTTTTACTTCGGACTTGAAAAAAGTATACTATAACAATTATTAATCCTCGATCGCAATGCTTTGAACTAGAGAAAAAAGTATTTCGAGACAAAATCATTCAAAACTGTCTCAAAATAAATGCGACCCATTAATATGGTAATGATTTATTACTGAGACAAAACTCAAAAAAAGATTGCATGTCATAGGAGCTGATATAAGTAAAGCGAGTGATCGTAGTCAAGGGTGACTCGAAGGCTCCCTTTTTTTATAGCTACTACACCAAGTTGTAGGGGAGGGCGCTACTCCTTTCCCTGGATTGCTCCACTTTACCCTTGATCCTTACTTTATAATGCAATGAGGCATCAAGTACCATTTTTTGAGTCTTTAGTAGCAGTAGTATTGGAGACAAACAGAGACTCTGTGTGTGTGTGTGTGTGTGTGTGTGTGTGTTTCATTCACCTATTTTGATTGAACCCAGGTCTCCCGGGCTATTAGTGAACACTCTAACCATAATGCCAAGGTCTCTTGCTCAAAGGATGTATTTTTTACGGGACGTGTTCCAAATGACTGCCATTGTGTTTGTCTCATATGAATCATTATCATATTAATGAGTTGCATCTATTTTGAGACACCCTGTACCTTTTCATTTACACAAAATAAACAAATACGTATTATAGATTGTAAAGATTTATTAATTGATTGATTTTTACTGCATTTCAACCCGCCAAGGGTTATATTATGCTTAGAGGTTAAGGAATTGTGTTCATAACACGTTTGTATTTATATTTTTTTATATTGTTGTTTCTATGGAAACTTTCTTTCTTCCTTTCTTTCTGCCTTTTTTATTATCATTGTACTCTTTCTTTCTTTCTTTCTTTCTTTCTTTCTTTCTCATGATCATTGTACACTTTCTTTCTTTCTTTTTCATGATCATTGTACTCTTTCTTTCTTTCTTTCTTTCTTTCTTTCTTTCTTTCTGTTCGTTATCCTATTGAATGCAATTATTTGACCCATAGATGGGATCCTAACAGGTACTCCACTCAAAGTGGACCTGGGACTAATGAGAATGAGGAGGGGACTCCATACTCCCCAGATTTCATGAACTGGAGCTTCATCCTAAGATGCAGTTTGGTGTCATACTGAGGACATACCATTTTTTCGATGGGAGGCCTTACCCCTCAGCTGAGGACACAGTCAGCTTATTCTTAGCCTCATCGGCAGGACGGATTTCTTGTAAAGGTGGCCCCGAAAAGTTGCCTCGGAAAAGGTTAAGGCCATTTCTATTGCCCAGTCGGCTGGTGTGGGGGCTGTAGAATACACCGACTGTACCTCTGCAGAGGGGTAAGACCCCTACCCAACGATAGTCCTGGATATGACACTAAACGATCTGATAGTAAGGTTCCAGTGATGCCGGAATTTTGGGGAATGCGGAGCACCCTTTCATTACCATTTCCCCCAGGTCCACTCTGGCCAGGAATGTTAGCACCTGATAGGGCCCTATCTATTGGTTAAATAAAACTAACTGCATACTCATGCTAAACTGAATTGTTTGAATTAGAACTATTTGACTAAACTGAATAGCTTGAAATAGAAATATTTTTGACAATTAAACTGTGTACTTACATTAAACTGCGTACTTTTACTAAACTGAATTGTTTGAATTGGAACTGTTTTTGACATTGAAACTGTACTTACGCTAAACTGATTTGTTTAATATAGAACTGTTTTGACATTTAACTGTGTACAAACAAAATCTATACTTATACTAAACTGAATTGGTTAAATTAGAACTGTTTGACTAAACTAAGTAGCTTGAAATAGAAGTGTTTTTAACAATTAAACTGTGTACTCATGCTAAACTGAATTGTTTAAAATAGAACTGATTATTTGTATAAAAATGGATTTGGCATTAAATAACTTACAAAGGTTGATATGCCATAAAACTCAAACCACCAAACAACCAACTGGCCATCTCAATGAGTTTCCAATCTTTCTTTTTTATAAGGAAACACAGAACATCTTTTAAGGAAAATATCAAAGTTCTTAAAAAGGGGATTATAATGGGTTTAACCTATAAAACACACATCCGTTGTGTAGTACATAAGAAATCTAACAACCAAAACTCAAAACGGAAATATTCTCATCGCTTGTTACAGTTTGTCATCTTTAATCCAACTTGTCTATCAAATACTCCAGATTCTGTTAGTGGCTGTAAGTGATGGGAGAAGGACATTACACAACACGTAATTTTTTCTAACCCTTAGAAGTCTGAATTATTCCATATTCGGTAGTTAGGCTCCAGTTTTGTTACTCTGTAGAAAACACTTTTTTTGTTGCCATTACTTCCAGGCTCTCTCGGAGTGGTAGTACCAGTTAGAATGCCACAGATGTGACAAATACCAGGGTCTTTCAAAAAGGTCTAAACCTCACGCAGATTTTAAAGCCCAGTTGACTGGGGCTATAGAATATACCGACTGCATCTCTGCAGAGAGGTAACCACCCACCTACGAGTGTCCTGTATATGGCACTAAACAATCGGATCGTGAGGTTCCAATAACGTTGGTGCTTTGGGGAATGTGGACTACTCCTTCATTGCCATTGCTCCTAGGTTCACTCTGACCCGGAGTGGTAACACCTGATAGGGTAATATCTATGAGTCAAATAGTACTGTTTGACATTTAAACTGAGTGAAAAAACAATTGAATTATTTGAAATAGAACTATTTGAACAGCTGTGTAAAGAAATGGCTGTTGTTTAATTGAAATGTTAGTGATACAAGTGCAATACTTATAACCATTTAACCGTGAGAAAAAAAAATGAGCTCACGCTTGTTTAAAAATGTTATCAACAATATGTGTTCACAAATCATATATATCTAATATATATATGTATTGACAGAATTTGGTATTAAATAACACAGCAAGGGTTGATATGCCATAAAACAGTTTTAAATTATATATAAATGAAGACCATAATTGTTAAACTTATTCTGGTAAAATATAAACCATTAACCAACAAGTCCATGGATCACCACCCCAGACACCTGGCTGAAAAACAGCTAGATATAAAATATTGAAATCTGTCATTTAACAGTCTGGTTAGCGAGATTGTTGCTCGTCAATAGCAATGTAGAAATAGGATTTCCTTCGGCCCGAATATTGAAATCTATCATTTAACAGTCTGGTTAGCGAGATTGTTGCTCGTCAATAGCAATGAAGAAATGGGGTTTCTTTCGGCCCGAATATTGAAATCTATCATTTAACAGTCTGGTTAGCGAGATTGTTGCTCGTCAATAGCAATGAAGAAATGGGGTTTCCTTCGGCCCGAATATTGAAATCTATCATTTAACAGTCTGGTTAGCGAGATTGTTGCTCGTCAATAGCAATGTAGAAATTGGGTTTCCTTCGGCCCGAATATTGAAATCTATCATTTAACAGTCTGGTTAGCGAGATTGTTGCTCGTCAATAGCAATGTAGAAATTGGGTTTCCTTCGGCCCGAATATTGAAATCTATCATTTAACAGTCTGGTTAGCGAGATTGTTGCTCGTCAATAGCAATGTAGAAATGGGGTTTCCTTCGGCCCGAATATTGAAATCTATCATTTAACAGTCTGGTTAGCGAGATTGTTGCTCGTCAATAGCAATGTAGAAATTGGGTTTCCTTCGGCCCGAATATTGAAATCTATCATTTAACAGTCTGGTTAGCGAGATTGTTGCTCGTCAATAGCAATGTAGAAATGGGGTTTCCTTCGGCCCGAATATTGAAATCTATCATTTAACAGTCTGGTTAGCGAGATTGTTGCTCGTCAATAGCAATGTAGAAATTGGGTTTCCTTCGGCCCGAATATTGAAATCTATCATTTAACAGTCTGGTTAGCGAGATTGTTGCTCGTCAATAGCAATGTAGAAATTGGGTTTCCTTCGGCCCGAATATTGAAATCTATCATTTAACAGTCTGGTTAGCGAGATTGTTGCTCGTCAATAGCAATGTAGAAATGGGGTTTCCTTCGGCCCGAATATTGAAATCTATCATTTAACAGTCTGGTTAGCGAGATTGTTGCTCGTCAATAGCAATGTAGAAATGGGGTTTCCTTCGGCCCGAATTTAGATCGCCGAATGAGATAGGCAATGTCTCAGTTATAAGGATATGCATATGATTGGGATAATTCTTTCGTGAAATTGGTTGTTTTTTTTTTCAGCCAGAATTCAGGCTACCTAGGTATATGTACTTTTAGGAAGTTGCAAAAATATCAGTAGCTAGGATTTTAAAGGTGAAATAAATTTGCTTTTGTTTTGTTTTTTAACAATAAACAAAAAAATTATAAAGCGTGATAAAACAATTTGACAATCTAATTTAATCAAAACGACAATATAATTTACTTTTTTTCTTTCTTTCTTTCTAAATACAGATATTTTTAAACATTTGTGTTAAAACATGATAAAACAATTTAACAAACAAATTTAATCAAAAGAATCACAGTATAATTTATTTACATTTATTCATGTAATGGCATTTTACTTAATCAAATAAAGAAAAGTGTAATTTGATTTATTTTTTAAATCAACGTAATTCAATTAAGAAAAAATTATTATTTTGGGAAATAAATCCAAGTTTGTTTAGTGACATATCAACCTTTGTAGGTTATTCAATGCCAAACACATCCTTCAAGAAGCAATGGTTGTGGTACTATTTAACCCATAGGTGGGAGGATAAGGAGATTCATACTTTTCCCTAGTGTATTTGTCCGAAAGTGAACGCAATAGTGTGACTGGAGTTCGAACTCGCTTACTAGGATTCCGCAGTCCATCGCCTTAACCATTACACCACGAGGATGCCTCCTAAATCTAAGTAAAGTCTTATTCATACTCTTGTTTACGGAATCTGCTGTTATTTAAATCGTCCCTCACTTCAGAGATAAGCGCGCCACCTATCGTCAATATATTATGACATTCTCTTCCCGACTTCCTCTTACGGAGACAGTTCAACACTAATCATGAGTGAGCACTGAAACGGTTATCGTCTTAGGAAACGGAATCGGTGATCCGTGTACAAATTCTAGATGAGATTGCTTGCGTTTCACTCCGGGCTTTTACCCTAAAGAAAGGCAGAAACCTGTCTCTTTTGTTCCCCACTAACTATGTGAAAATAGTAGGGTAGACTGGTTTTTT
The DNA here is from genome assembly GCA_963585895.1 of Sepioteuthis lessoniana. Taxonomy (NCBI): domain Eukaryota; kingdom Metazoa; phylum Mollusca; class Cephalopoda; order Myopsida; family Loliginidae; genus Sepioteuthis; species Sepioteuthis lessoniana. Next base: position 93,165 of record CAUZXS010001332.1, read on the forward strand.
AATTCTTAATTAAACAACCAGTCTAGAAGAAGGAAAACTGAGCATTCAAACTGGTTATACTCCTCTTAAAGAAATTGGCCTTGTGTCTTAGACTTTGTTTGGCATATGGGAATTAACTGTTCTAAATGCATTATTGGAACCCTGGCTCGAATGCAGACCTGACTTTAGCAAACATGGAGTATTTCGACAAATAATTAAATTTTTCTTTAAATTTGGAGATAATAAATCTAATCGAGTAAGTTGTTGGTAGACAACTGGATGCCTGGGGTCAAATTCCTAACCCCGGATCTGCAGGTCTGATCCACATATCCGTTCGACTTTAAAAAGAGAGTGTGTTTAATTGAGGACTAACACTTTTGCATTTTTAGATCGTACGAATGTTCGGTTGGAGGGTAATTAAACCACAGAGTTTCGTAATAAACTTTTCAAGGATTAATGTGCCTTGTTTAATAGGGTTAAGATTTCACGCAGCTATCAATTCATTTGCCAGTGACTTAACAAAAGCTTCAAACATGTCCCAATAATCTTTTTGTTGAAAACTTTCCGTTAAATCCCATAAATTACATAGTTCCTGAGGTCACTCGTTCGACCAATATGACAGGTATTTGCATTTTAAAAATGTTATTTTTGGGTTGTAATTCTCGTTAGTCGGGGAGATCTTACATCTACATAGATGAAGTCGGTGTACTCTATAGTCCCAGACGGCTGGGCTGCAAAGTTTTGGATATAAATTACTTGATGTACTAATGATCACATATTACTCACTGTAATGTGTGATAGTGTGACTTATTTAAAAACGTGTCGACACCTTATAGGTTATTTAAAGCCGAAATTTAATTCATTTGTAAAAATTTGACTATAATCATAACTACATTCTTTCGTACTTTTTCATTTGTCCGTAATAATTATAATCCATCTTCATGCAGTCGTATGTTTTCAAGTATTCCTATCTAAGTAAAAGTTGGCGACCATAGTCGATAGCCTACTACACCAATGTGTAGGGGAGGGCGCTACTCCTTTCCCTGGATTGCTCCACTTTACCCTTGATTCGTACCTTATAATGCTGAGTGTTAAGCTAGGAGGCATCTAGTACCATTTTTTGAGTCTTTGGTATGACCTGACCTGGGATCGAACCCAGGTCTCCCGGGCCATTGGCGAACACTCTAACCGCTAGGCCAATGTCCGGTATTCCTAGCTAATGCTAATAATTCATAAACAATTCTACTGTTTCAAGTAACTATTTCTATTTAATAATAACCATTAGGTGGAACACGGTTACATATTTTCAATCGGTTGATTCAACAGCATGCCAACCCGTCCGGAGCTGTTTTATGCCTAGGGGTTAGGGAATCGCGTTCATTATACTTTCTTATTTACATTTTTTGTGTTGTTGTTTCTTAGATTTTTTTTTTTTTTTACTTAAAGTTAGATTGAATACAAATATTTCTTTAAGCAGATCTTCTTAACCCATAGATGGGGCTCAAACATTTACAACAACCCCGAGTAGACCTGGGAGTAATGGCAATGAAAAGGTACTCCACTCCAGGTCAGAATGAACCCGGGAGTAATGGCAATGAAGAACTACTCCCACTCCTCAGATTTCCAAAGCAGGAGTCTCACCATCAGATGCAGTTTAGAATCATACCGAAGATTCCCCCTTTTTGGAGGAAAAGGTTCTTTTTATCCTACTGCAGGGTATACAGCCAGCCTCGCTATTGTCAGTGCGAGTTTCAGTCGGAATGAGATTTGGGTTGTTTAGTAACCCCATGTGATATCCGAACTCCTTATTACGATACAAACTACTGCTCCATACTGAAGTAACAATCCTCAGACACCTTTAACCGCAGTCTCTGTCGAATCAAGTCTCCCACACACATCTTCGAAATCTTCGCGAGAAACAAGAACCTTGTTGTCAAACGAAGCCAAAATCTCCCGACTGCCATCGAAGGATTGCCATGTTTTAATTTTCCCTGCAGTTTCCAAGTATCTCTTCACGCTGCCGGGACACGAACGACAATCCACCCCCAACTCCTTCCTCACCTTCTTAACCTAATCTCATTTCATCTGCCTTCTTCGACCCATTCAAACAGGCTCCTCCTCCTCCTCTTCCTCCTCCTCCTCTGCCTCCACCTCCACCCGGTTTTAATTGGTCAGCCTTGAAATTGCAGATCGGTCACTCGGGAATATTTTCATTTGCTAATTTGACCGATTATTTCCAAGAAAAGTGCCTTTCAGGCTGCGGCTTGTGCTGCTGGCCGGTTGGAGTCGATGTGGAGCTGGTTTGCCTGGCAGAGTCATTGAGTCATAGACTTGATCAATTTGCTGCCTTTCTTATAGGCCCGAAACGTTTCTCTCTGTGTATTCTAATGCTAATACCATAATCTGGAGACAGCGTCTCTTAATCCTCATTTGAATGTCCATTCGAAACGAGCTTCCGTTAGTCGCTATTTAATTAGAGCCCAATTGAAAATTAAATTAATAAATTCTGATCTTTTTTCTTCAATAAAAAATAGGTTTAATTTGTAAAACATTATGTGATATGCTGAGATTACCAATATATATATATATATATATATAGAGAGAGAGAGAGAGAGTCATCCACAGACAGATCTGTTTCGTTCTATCAGAACTCACCAGTGTGGCTAGACAGTGTCTCCCCGTAGCTGGGATCGAAACCCGGTTGACTCAAACGCTAAGCCAAAGCTTCTAACCATATATATATATATATAATTGGCGACCGTATGCGAGGGTGACCCGAAGGCTCTCTTTTCAATAGCTACAACACCGAGATATAGGGGAGGGTGCTACTTCTTTCCCTTGATTGCTTCCCTTTACCATTGATCCATACCACATAATGCTGGCTGTTAAGCAAGGGGGCATCAAGTACCATTTTTGAGTCTTTGGTATAACTCGACCTGGGATTATAATCCGGTCTCCAGAGCCATTCGTGAACACTTAGAAACGATTAAAACTCACCAACCCATAGAAACTATTTGGGAAATCTGGAGGGGATTAGTCTTTTTTGTTGTTTCACCGTCCCTCCTCTCCACGACTTTTGCGAATTTCCTTCCCACTTTTTCTATAATTTCAGTAAAACTTTCTATCAGTTGTAGCCATTGAAAAGCACCGGTCAAAAGGCCCCTTTAGTTTCATCATTTTTTTTTCATCTTAGTTTATTCTTAATAATGTATGATTTCCCTCTTTAAAGTAATTATAGATATTTTCTATACAATATATATATATATATATATATATATATATATATATATCAGTGAAGACTTGAGGTGTAGAGCTTTTCGAGCTTAGCCAGAAGAACGGTTCTTTCAAACTAAAAATATAACAAATAAAGAGAGAGTATGATTTGGGTTTTTGTAGAATGGTCAGTTATCAAGTGTCAACTGTGCAAACCCACTTAGATAGAGGGATTTTCATTGTAAAGAGAAAAAAGGTAGTTTGTTACTAAACCTCTCATATTCTAAATTATACATATTGTAAATAATATTAAAAATATGAGCCCGAAATTCATTAACGACCTACAGGCGCCACTGATTAAATACGTATATCGATACTGCTTTGCGTTGAAAATTATATCCAAGACAGTATCATTACCATCATCATCATCATCATCATCAAATCACACTGACAGCATGGATTCCCCCCTCTCTCTCTCTCCATCCGTCCCTATCATCCATCACTCCAGGCAGGTTTTTCAAGCTTCATCCTCTGTCTACACAGAGCTGTTGTGGGTAAGTTCTTGCTGATTAGCAAATACTAGCACGTCCGTGTAGCGGAGTATATAGGAGAACGTCCCATATGATTTCGTCCTCGCTTCTCCAGCAGTATCCCGTATTATTTGTTCGTCCTACTTGGATGGTTTCAGAAAAGAGAGGTGGCTGCATTATCAGTTAACCTAAAATGAGCAATAAAAAAATAAAAAATTATAAAATAAAACTTCTACAGCAAACACACAGAGTATGCACCGGTCCAAACCATGATAGTAACTGATCATATCTGTGAAATAGTAAGACATTAGCTTGATGGAGCTACCATTACCATTTGCGTAAGTTTATTTGCACCACAGAGGAGACAGATTAAAATTTGGGAAGTATGTCTGTAGCACCCTGTATTTCAACTTTGAAAGAAAGTCTTACAGAAAATAACTGTTGCAATGATTGCCATGTTTTATTTTTTGGTTTGTTTTTCTTTTGTTTTTGTTTTTTGTATTTTATCTATTTATTCATTTATTTTTCTGTTCTTTCTCGTAAAACTGCTGTCTTTAAACCAAGCAATTTTGGGCCATGCACCACTTTGATATTTCTAAAATTTTGATGCCCCCCGCCCACTGTAATATTTAATTCTTATATATTCAAAATTTTACAGCAATTCACATGAAAGAAGTTTAAAAGGCCATTAACCTGATCTTTAAACAAGTTCCACCAAAGTATTGCATGTTCCACCAAAATATTACCATACACCATCGGCGGAGGCATGCGCCCCACGTTAAGAATTACTGCTATAGACAAAGAGACTTTCTTTTTAACCCTTAGAGATAGAGCAGTCAATATTTGCACTGCTACCAAGAAGAATATATATAGGAAAAGAAAAAGTCAGACATGTGGTAAAAAAAAAAAAACAGTCTCTTTCTTATTGTGTTTCAGCCTATCTTTAGATAGCCAAAAAAAAAAAAACAAACACTCTCTTTCTTATTATGTTTCAGCCTATCTTTAGATAGCCAAAAAAAAAAAAAAACACTCTCTTTCTTATTATGTTTCAGCCTATCTTTAGATAGCCAAAAAAAAAAAAACAAACACTCTCTTTCTTATTATGTTTCAGCCTATCTTTAGAGCAGTCTAAAAATAGGAAGACATGAAATGATATTTTTGAGTCGATGAAGGAATTGCTAATTGCTACGGGGCTTTGATGAGAAAATCGCCATGACGTAGTGATCAACGTGCTGGACTCCGAGATCGTAGTAAGCGAGTTCGAACTCCAGTTGCGCTATTACGTTAATTTTAGGACAAATACTCTTGGGAAAGGTATGAACCGCCAGCTATCGATTAAATGATATCAGTACTGTTATTCTACAATGATGAGTTAGGCATTAAATAAACCAAAGAAACAAACAACATAGTGTTACCATTCATTGGCAAGGTCCGAACCCACTAGAAATGGATCTGCAGTTCTAACTCGTAAAACATAGACAACCAGAATTAAATACTGACAAGATTGAAAAGTACTTCGACTGATTATAATTGTTATGACGTATCAGTTGATTTATTTTTAGACAGAAAATATAAATTTTGTGGTTATGTGTTCAAATTACTAGCGCAACTGAAAATAGTATTTTTCCCCCTTTATTTTATGAACAGTTCGCTCAAAATGATTAACGGTGTTGATTGGATAAAGTCAAAATGGCCGTCACAAAGCCAGCCTTTCATTTTGTCTAATCAGAACTTTCTATTGAATTATTATTGAAAATAGCTTCACTTGTCTATAATAAATCGATGAGGATAAGATTCAGTGCTGACTGCACTCAACTACCTATATAGCATTCAGGAGATATTCGCTTCATCTTCTAAATGATGCTATGTCACAGAGCCGGTGTCGACCTTGTACAGTTAATTCCACAAATATGGCCCGGAAAGTGCCGCCGGCAGATCAAGCAACAAACTGACGTTTATCTCGACTCTCCTGAACTCATCGGATTTTTTCAGCTACTCGGCCATTTTCTTCCCCGCACACCTTCTTGATTTCTTGTTATTGGCTTGCTTGCTTCCCGCCTTTTTCTTTCTCCTTCCTTTTGGTGAACCGCCATCTTCTTCGCTATCTACACTTGCCACGTAATGATGTAACTCAAGTTGATGGCCGGACCCGTGCAATTTTATTGTTTCCAAATTGGATTTGTATAAACGACGCAATTAGTTCATGGCAAGCCGTTAACTTAAAACGACTTGCACACATTCGCCACAACCACCGCCCTAGCCGTCGTAACCTCATATCCTCCATGTCACGTACTTTTCCCGCCCTTTCTCTTTTTCCTTCCTTCCTTTCTTCCTTCCTAAATTATTTCCTTTCTTTCTTTTCCACATTTTTGAAAAATGTCGTTTTTGTCTTACTTCTTTTCTTCCATGACCACACTTTGTTTATATTCTCTTCTTAGGTCGTTGTCCTCATCAAAAGTTGATCCCCAGCCTGGGGCTTAGAATACGTTGACTGTATCCTCTACATAGGGGTAAGGCCACTTCCCCCCTGCCCACCCCCCCAAAAGCAGGGGGTTCTCTGTAGTATGACACTAAAATTGTATCTAATAGTAAAGCCCCAGCTCTGAAGATCTGGGGAGAGTAGAGTAACTTTTCATCGCTATTACTCCCAGGTCGACTCTGACTCGAAGTGGTTGTTAATTTTAGGGTCCTATCTATTGGTCAATTAAATCTGTTTGAAAATTATTTGTATTTATTTGGAATACTTGGTGTCATACAGCAGAAAAATATTTATATGAAGAATAGCTACATCAAACACCTAGTGGGTAGAGTGTTTACCAATGGTCCGGGAGACCGGGGGTTCAATCCCAGATCGGATCATACCAAAGACTTTAAAAATGGTACTTGATACCTCCTTGCTTAACGCTCAGCATTATAACATACGTATCAAGAGTAAATTGGAGCAATCCAGGGGAAGGAGTAGCGCCTTCCCATACACTTCGGTGTAGTAGCTTATGAAAAAGGAGCCTTTGGGACACCCTCGACTAAGGTCGCCAACTTTACTTAACCGGGCCATTGGTCTAATGTGTAGAGTGTTCGCCAATGGTCCCGTAGATCAGGGTCCAATCCCAGGTCGAGTCATACCAAAAACTCAAAAAATGGTACTTGATGCCGCCTTGCTTAACCCTCAGCATTATGAGGTAAGGATCAAGGGTAAAGTGGAGCAATCCAGGGAAAGGAGTAACGCCCTCCCCAACACCTCGGAATAGTAGCTAATTAAAAAGGAACCTTCATGTCACCCTAGATTACATTCACCGACTTTACTTTTACTAGATAGATAGATAGATAGATAGATAGATAGATACGTATCCAGAGTAAAGTGGAGCAATCCAGAAAAAAGAGTAGCGCCCTTCCCTACACTTCGGTGTAGTAGCTATTGAAAAGGAGCCTGTGGATTACCCTCAACTAAAATCGCCAAATTTACTTTTTTACTTTATAATTATTTACTTAGGACTATTATTTGTTACTTAAAACCACATGACTGTTCAAACAAATGACAATTATTAAAGATAAATATTTACTGGAGTCCATATATTATCATTTTACTCTTTTGAGTGTTTTTCACACCAGCGTTAGCTGATGGGTTTCCACTGGAGTCTGAGTGACAGCAAGTCTCCTCAAGTCTCCAGGACTCTTCTCCGTATTCTGGCGGTTCTCAACAATACGGTAATTTGGACAGTCTCCACTCGTTCTCTTATTTCCAAGCCATCCAGTCCCTGAACCAATCCTTTGGTGACTGTACTGAGCGCGTCAGTTACAATTGGTATCACCATCACTTTTATGTTCAATAGTTTTTTTCAGTTTTAGAGGTGCCCGTGGTCTAATTGTTATCGTCGTAGGAAATGGACACGGCGACACGAGTTCAAATCCTGGACTGACTGCATTTCACATAGCACTAATACCCTTGGGAAAGGTATGAATTTAATTATTCTCCCTCCAGCTATGGGTAAATAGTAGTAGAGACTGGGTTCTTCAGCGTTGGTGAGGCAGCTAGTCTAGGAGAAGGAAAACTCTGAATTCAAACCTGTTAAACCTGTTTTTTCAGTTCTCTAGCAAGGTCAAGATATTTATCTCTGTTTTCGCTTTCTATTTTTCTCCTTTTTCTGTGGTGTGCCGGGATGGAAACGTCCACTTTTCGGCAGGTTCTTATTTTTTTTTTTTTTTTTTTTTTTTGACTATGCCTAGGTCTGGTCGTCTGGCCTTGATTAAATGATCCGTTTGTATCTTAAAATCCCTGAGAATTTTGTGCATCTCATTTTCTAGGACGGATTCGGGGTTGTGCATATACCACTTGTTCGTATGTTCAAATTTCAACTTTTTGCACAATTCCCGGTGGATCACCTTTCCTCCCCAGTCGTGTTTAGTCTCATACTCTTTTGGCGCTAATTTACTGTATTTACTTATAATTTGATTATTTCGTCTTTATCTTCACATAATCTACATCTGCTATAATAATAATAGTAATGATTATCATCATTATTATTTGACTTTTTATGCCTCCTTGGCCATCTCTGTTTTTTACGTTCTTCTCACTTCAATCTTAAAAAAAGATTCTTTGCACAGAACATTTGGACGATTAATAGAATATCTATGTACAGATGAAATTTTGTTCAGTCATTCAGTCGATAGTTCCCAAAAATGTCCTTTAAAAATATTTTTCTTACCATTTTTTCTGAAATGACCCGACTTAATCGATAAATTTTTTAAACTACTGCTGATGGTGATCTGATTGGGTAATTTCTTCCAGAAATATGTAATTCTATTCTTTCTTTTTGTCCTCTTTTCTCGTTTTTCTTATCTTTTCTTTCTGTCTATTCTTTTTTTACCCCCATTTCCTCTCTCTCTCTTTCTTCTCTCTCTTTTCTTTCTTTCTTTCTTTCTTTCTTTCTTTCTTTCTTTCTCCTCCTCCTCTTCTTCTTCTTCTTCTTCTTCTTCTTCTTCTTCTTCTTCTTCTTTCACATGGTTTGCACTTCTCAGCCACCAAAGAAATGGATGACAGATCTCTGTTCAAGCCTGGAGCACTCGGTTCGGTTTGCTGGCATTTTTGAATCGCCCCAAAAGAAATATTACAGCAAGATTAAAATGATCTTTTTCTATGAGCCCATTCTACATAAATCTAAGTTTTCATTATTTTTAAATATCTGCTAATTTATAGAATGACCCTCGTATATATATATATATATATATATATATATATATATATATAAGTAAAAAATAAAGTAAAGTTGGCAACTGTAGTCAAGGGTGACCCGAAGGTTCCTTTTTCAATAGCTACTACATCGAGGTGTAGGGGGAGGGCGCTACTCCTTTCCCTGGATTGCTCCACTTTACCTTTGATAGTACCTTATAATGCTGATTGTTAAGCAAGGAGGTATCAAGTACCATTTTAAAAAAAGTCTTTGGTATGACTCGACCTGGGATTGAACTCAGGTCTCCCGGACCATTGGCGAATACTCTACCCACTCGGCTAATGAGCCGGTTGCTAATATATATGTGTGTGTGCGTGTGTGTGTGTGCTTCAGAAGGGATATGCACTAACCCATACACAGCACAAAGATACGCACAAACACACATATGTTTCAGTACAGAGATGCGCACTAAAACATATATCCACATCATTTACCAATCTTACACTACACGAATACCAATGGACATACTTATCAACACACATTCTTAAATTCACTTGAAAACTGTTTTATAGTTACGTGTGATACTATTTTACCGATGTCCCTCTTTTACTTCGATTGCTTTAGTAATTACTCCCCCTCTCTCTCTCTCTCTCTCTGTATCTCTCTCTATCTCTACCTCTCTTCTTAAAGAGAAGCGTAGCTCGGGGCATGAGGGTTCGATTAATTTGTTCATTTGGGATTCAATTGCTGGAAGCAGTTTGTTAGCCTTTAAGAAATATGATAATCTGGCCAAACACAGCTGGTGACGCATTGTCCATCAGTCGATAAATCGATTCGATTTACAGACAAGAACTTACTGTCTTTAGAATGACCTGCAGACCCCGTGAACGCTTTCACAATTTAATCAGAAACAATAACCAAGAATTAAAGACCAATATGACATTTTTAACGAGTACTTTGCCGGAATAGCCCCCATAGTGTAGTGGCTAAAGTGCTGGACAGCTAAAGTGTAATAAGCGAGTTCGAATTCCAGTCGCAATAATACGTTAACTTTCCGACTAATACTTTGATTGCGCCAAATATGGGTTAAATAGTACCACCACTATTCTTCTACAATGATGGCTTCGGAATTGAATAACCCATGAAGGCTGATATGCCATTAAACTAAGAAACCAAAACCTATCTATTACTGTTCGTATCTATTTTTTCTCGGAGAGGTTTACAACATTTCGAATGACCATAATAATACAACTACTGTTCTTCTACAATAATGGCTTTGGCATTGAATAACCCATGATGGTCGATATGCCATTAAACAAATAAAAACTAGACCAATGATAAAAAAGATGTATATTTACATATATATATATATGCAAATCAATGTGTAAAACAAACTCAAGATAAATTTTGATGGTAGGTTGACCGTCTAAGTAGTTGCGATTAAAAGTAAGTTGGCGACCGTAGTCGAGGGCGACCAGAAGGTTCCCTTTTCAATAGCTACTACACTGAGGTGTAAGGAAGGGCGCTACTCCTTTCCCTAGATTGCTCAATTTTACCCTTGATGCGTACTTTATATTGCTGAGTGTTAAGCAGGGAGGTATCACGTGCCATTTTTAGAGTCATTGGTATGACGCGACCTGGGATTGAACCCAGGTCTCCCGGATCATTGGCGAACACTCTACCCACTAGGCCAATGAGAAATATAATCTAACAGAAATCATCATCATTATCAGTTCATACTGATGGCAGGGATTCCTTTGACCCTCTTTCTTTCTTTCTCTCTCTCTCTCTCTCTCTCTCTCTCCATTCATCTCTATCAGCCATCGCACTTCTCTCGTCTTCGACGCGGCATCCAGTGTCCGCTGATAAATGTGTTTGCTGATCGGCTAACACTGGTGCGTCCTAATGTAAGATTCTACTGAAGAACATATAATATGAGTTTGTCCCTACTTTCCAAATATCACGTGCTCTGCATGTCTGGTTCGTCTTACTTGAATGCTTTGTGAGATTGGAGGTAAGTGGCCGTCCAGCTGCTGTTTGTTGGGCTACTGCTTCCAGGATCTATTCAAAACAGCGCAAAACAAAGAAAAAAATACTGATAAGAAAAACAAAGGTAAATGTCTAGAAATTCAATGGCTGCAAGAAGACTAACATAGAATTGTTCTATTCTACGTCAAAAGTGGGAGACCTTTTCCTGTTTAAAGACCACACAATAAATTGTTAGAATCTATCTTTTTTTTCTGAGATGGGGCTTTATTATCATTATTATTTTCTACTCATTACTGACGGCTTGCCGCCTTGCTTAGTATTCAGCACTATACGGTAAAGGATCAAGGGTAAAGTGGAGCAATCCAGGGAAAGGAGTAGTGCCCTCCCCTACACCTTGGTGAAGTAGCTATTTAAAAGGGAGCCTTCGGGTCGCCCTCAACTATGGTCGCCAACTTTACTTAAAACCGGCTCATTGGCCTAGTGGGTAGAGTGTTCGCCAATGATCCGGGAGACCTGGGTTCAATCCCTGGTCGAGTCATACCAAAGACTTTTAAAATGGTACTTGATACCTTCTTGCTTAACACACAGCAATATAAGGTACGTATTGAGATTAAAGTGGAGCAATCCAGGGAAAGAAGTAGTGCTTTCCTCTACACCTCGGTGTAGTAGCTATTGAAAAGGGAGCCTTCTGGTCGCCCTCGACTACGATTACGATACTTAACTTGATTGCTATACTCATAACGTTTCGGTCACAATCATTTCCAACCTTTTTTCAGGTGCCTTTTGTCGTACACGGTAATTTTCCACTAATTCCGAACTAGACCTTTTTTTTAATCACGGGGTTAGATTGTTCTCATTCCACTATTCATTCTTCAGAAGGTTATAGAGTGCAACAAAAGTCACCTGAAAAAGGCCTAGCACCTCTGGGGAGGGGTAAGACTCACCCCACCCACCAATGAGTGTCCTGGATATGACACTAAACAATCTGATGGTGAGGTTCCAGTAATGCTGGGGCTTTGGGGAATACGGAGCACCTCCTCATTGCCATTGCTCCCAGGTTCACTCTGGCCAGGCGTGGTAGCACCTGACAGGGCCCTGTCTATGGGTTAAATAGAACTGACAGCATACTTATGCTAAACTGAAACCGTTCATACATTTAAACTGCGTACTTATGCTAAACTGAATTATTTGAAATAGAACTGTTTTTTGACATTGAAACTGTATTTACACTTAACTGAATTGTTTTGACATTTAACCGTGTAAACAAAATCTGTACTTATACTAAACTGAATTAGCTGAATTAAAACAGCTTGACTAAACCGAATAGCTTGAAATAGAAATGTTTTTCACAATTAAACTGTGTACTCATGCTAAACTAATTGTTTGAAAAATTACTGTTTATTTGTATAAAAATGGATTTGGCGTAAAATAACCTACAAAGGTTGATATGCCATAAAACCCAACCAACCCAACCCTGAAAAAGGCCGGAGAGTAGAGCGGCTTAGATAGTTTGAGTATAGAGACCAAGATAAGTATAGCAGTCAATAATGTGAATAGAATAATAAAATTGTTAATATATCAACCTTGAAATCTAAATTTAAATCGTTTAATAAGTTAATCGAAATTTAATTAATATATATTATTTAAAAGAAATGGAAAAAAAAAACTTAAGTAACTTTTTAATAACTTGTGGAGACTGCTTTTCATGAAAAAATATTGCTATATCAGGTTGTAAAGTTAAGTTGTGCGGTTTTAATGGGTTTTCGACAAGACAATAAGCCACAGTGAGTGGTCGAAAAGATCATTGATTTACCATGCCGACACTTTTCAAAATGAAAGGGACTTTTTATTTATTCATTCATTTCTTCATTTATTTATTACTTCAAAATTCTATACTGATTTTCCCTGGTATTCACTCTTCTTTCTTTGTTTCTTTCTTTTTTTTCTTTCTTCAGAATTTTCTACCGTTTCCTTCTATCAGCCACTCTTTCTTTCTTTTTTCTTTCTTAAAATTCTCTACGGTTTTTTTCGCGGCCATTTCTTTCTTTCTTTCTTTCTTTTTTTCTTTCTTTCTTTTTTTCTCAAAATTCTCTACGGTTTTTTTCTCAGACACTTCTTTCTTTCTTTCTTTCTTTCTTTCTTTCTTTCTTTCTTTCTTTCTTCAGAATTTTCTACCGTTTATTTCTATCTGTCACCGTTTCTTTCTTTCGTTCGTTCTTTCTTTCTTTCTTTCTTTCTTTCTTTCTTTCTCAAAATTCTCTACGGTTTTTCTCACATCCACTCTTTCTTTCAGCAACCATTTCTTTCTTTCTCTCAGCAACCATTTCTTTCTTTCTTTCTTTCTTTCTTTCTTTCTTTCTGACGGATTGATATCCATTTTGATGATTTCATTAACGATATTCGCGCTTTGCACTTTGAAACCTGCTCTGCAAAGCAAACACATTTTCTGAGAGCCTATCAAGAGATTCACTAACTAATGTATCAACAGAAGCGCCATCTACAAATAGTTTTCTTTATTGGTTGTCTGGAAATTGCTTTTATTCTTTAACTTACATTTTTCCCTAAAAATATTCGCCCACATTAAGTAGGAGAGATGCCTAAAAGCCGGCTTCAACACACGCCATCATATTTAAATAAGGCTTGAGTTTAAATATGTGCACCTAAACTCTCGCATTTAGCCGGGTAAGCTTTGATCCGATTCGAAGTGCGTCTGATGGTCAACACACACACACACACATACACACACTTCCAACACGGGACACACAAAAGCAGAAACACGTGCTCAGGCACTCTTACATATAGAGGTATTTTGGAATGCTCTCTTTATTGTTCCATTAAATAGATTGACTATTTGTTTAATAACGAACGTACAAAGGCTCTCTTGCTTGTATCGATGTGCCCAATGGCAACCATTTCCATGTTTCTTTAGCAAACTTTGTTCGATTCAGAACGTAAACGCATAAAATTGATGATTGATGAGACAAAAAACAAACTTGTAATAACCTCCTTTAAATATCCTTCATTTTCTAATATTGGAAAACTGAAAATTTTTCCATTTTTCTTTTTTAAGTAGAGGTATTATATTGTGAATTGAATTACCATGACCAGAAAATTCGGCTCTGCAATCTGTGGTCGCTAGTTCGATCTCCAGTGGTGGAGATCACGGTATACACTGCTGATGAGACCTAATAAGCTCGAAACAACTGTCCAGTGTTTCCGTATGTCGTGCGAAGGTGTTCGCCGGATTTCCTGTTCATGATAATTCAATTCACTGAAAATTTTTCTTTGGATTTCAACTGGGAATATAATGGCGAACTGAGAGTCATCTGTGTAAAAAAAAAATAACCATCTCCTACTACCATCTGTTTGATGCTGATATCTACGGTACGGTGCAAAAGTCTTGGGCGGCTTTCGGCGATGACAAATTTTTAATTACTGAATGTTTACTTTACGCCAT
>CAUZXS010001332.1:110000-117500 GCA_963585895.1 Sepioteuthis lessoniana
GTTCGTCTAACTTGGATAGTTTTCGTGATGTGAGCCTGGTGGCCATATAGTTGGTGCCTCGTGGGGTGTTGCCGCCAGGACTTGTTCAATATTGCCCGCAGCATTCTTGTGTAATTGCCGCCTAGCTTACCACAGAGCTTTTATATTTTTTCTAGCTTTCTTGATAGTTAATTTGTATCGAGGTTTAGTTTGTAGGTTAGTTTTAGGCAATTTAGTTTAATGGCATATAAACTCTTGCTGATTATTTAATGCCAAATTATATATATATATATATTCCTCTGGCGAAGGAATTTTCGGCCGCCGCTAGCGTAATGCAAAGCTATTCGAAAGAATTGAGCACTCTGGTAGCCGATAGGGTATAAAAAATGTAAACAAACGGCTGCTGCTGCTGTTGCTAAATAAATACCTTGAAAAAATTCCCTTAGCCAACGTGGTCCCCTTGGTGGCTGAGGGGTCTGAAACTTAGTCTAACGTAAAGTTGGACGGGTTTCGATCCCGGCTTCGAGCGTCCTGCGTGTCTAGCCACACTGAAGAGTTCTGATAGAACGAAACAGTCTGTCTGTGGATGACAATATATATATTTGACGTTAAGTGAATAGTTTGGGGGTAATTTCGTTTTTAAATAAATTAGAGGTTATTTGTTTGCATACAGTTAAATGATTTCAAGTATAGCGATCCAACCATATTTGTTCTATTTGCTCACAAATGGTTTTCAGTATTACTTTTTTATAATAATAAATCTTTTCAACTCTGATCATTCATTTGCTTACAGTTAATGGTTACAAGTATTACTTCATTTTTGTATTTGCCAGTATCGCTATGTCATTGGCGTAGTCGGCAAATACACTCAACCAAGCCGAAACACTACTGCATAGTTTGGAACGAGCAGCCGCAGGCATAGGTCTCTATGTCAATGCACAAAAAACGGAATATATGTGCTATAATCAAACGGGTGACATCTCCACTCTAGACGGAACCCCTCTTAAACTAGTAAACAAATTCACTTACCTAGGAAGCAGCGTCGCATCAACCGAAATGGACATCGACACGAGGTTAACGAAAGCATGGACAGCTATCAATAGGCTATCGATTATATGGAAATCAGACCTAACCGATAAAATGAAACGCAGGTAGTGGTCGCATCGATACTGCTATATGGATGCACTACACGGACTCTAACAAAACGGCTGGAGAAGAAGCTAGACGGCAATTACACAAGAATGCTGCGAGCAATATTGAACAAGTCCTGGTAGCAACACCCCACAAGACACCAACTGTACGGCCACCTGCCTCCTATCACGAAAACTATTCAAGTTAGACGAACCAGACATACAGGACACTGCTGGAGAAGCAGGGACGAACTCATGAGTGATGTACTCTTATGGACCCCCATACATGGCCGTGCAAAAGCAGGACGACCAGCACGAACATACATTAGGCAACTATGTGAGGATACGGGATGTTTTCCAGAAGACCTGCCAGAGGCGATGAACGATAGGGAAAAGTGGCGAGAGAGGGTCAGGGATATCCGTGCTACCAGCACGACATGATGATGATGATGATTACTTCAATTATCCAAGTATTAATTCAACGTCAGCCATTTGTTTGCACACAATTAGATTGTTTCAAGTCTAGAAAAGGATTAGATATTCCTATTTAATTCATAGAAGTGCTACCACTCTGAATCAGAGTGGATCTGGGATTACTGCCAATAAAAGGGGTACTCCATACTTTCCAAAGCTCTAGAACTGCAGTTTAGAGTCCCACCTTGAACACTCGTGAGCAAGGATGTTGGCTCTCCGCCGGGATGCAGTCGACTAGGCTGCCAGTTGGTAGAGGAGATTCACTAAGTTCTGCTTGCAAGCAGGGCACCACTTCTATCAATATATATATATATATATATATATATATATATATATATATATATATATATATATATCGAAAATACGAATATATATATATATATATATACTTATATATTTGTTTTTTCGGTTTTCAAGTCATTCCATCTTCTTAACTGCCTGATGATTATTGTTTTGCAAAAAATCCATGAAACCCAGGGTCGCAGACTATTTTCCATGGATTATATATATATATATATATATATATATATATATATATATATTCATTATTATTATATATATGAAGATATGTAGAGATGAAAAACACAAGGTCTTCAGAGGATGAGTTTATTTATAGACTTGTTTGCCCACGTTAAACGTTTCGGGTTTTATACCTTTATCAGGGCGTTATTAAACGAAACGTTTCATTTAATAACTCACACATCCTGATGAAGGTCTAAAAGCCGAAACGTTTAACGTTATAAAAAAATTCTATAAACAAAATCACCTAAATTATCTAAGAAATGTTAAAAGTTCAAATTCACCATCGATGCATAAATTTCAAAAACATTTCGCAGATATTTGTCATTGTCAAGAAAGGAAAACGAGGGGGAAGTCAAAGTCAAATCTTAATTGTCAGCATATTTGTTTGTCTGTCTAGAAAAGTGACAAAACAGAGAATCAACTGTTTTCTTTATTCTACCTTTAGTTTGATTGATATTCTAATGAAAACATTTTTAAAAATCATCTTAGAAAGTTAGATAATGTGTTTTGTGGTTTAAAGATATAAGGTGTGTTGAAAAAGTATCGAGACTAAAGTTGTAATTATCAAGAGAGTAATGAACGACGAATGATACATTAACTTTCTTCAAAATAATACCCTTCGCATTCAGCAAATTTTTTCCGGCGATTTTTCGATCCCACCACCACCACCACCACCTTTATAATGCAGTGAAGCTGTACCATCATCTTTCTTTTGATATCCTTCTCATCCTTGAATCTTAGATTTAATATTAATTCAGAGTCAAGATTCTGTGAGGACCGGGGAATCTTGCCCTTCCACAAGTCTGTGTGTCACTAACAACTCCTGTTGAGTATGCATCAAGGCTGTTTCTATTTTTATATATATTTAATCTGGATATCTAGACACAAATCTAGACGCCTAGACATCATAGCTTTCTCATGGAAGTTGTTCAACTGTGCACAAGTTTTCATTAAAATTTCATTTTATATATATATATATATATATATGTGTGTGTGTGTGTGTGTGTGTGTGTGTATGTGTGTGTGTGTATTCTTCAGTCCAGTCAATCTGGAGTCGGGAATTATTCAGTCAGGACAATCAAATTATTCAAACTTCGAATATTTAAATATTCCCGGTAAAGAGCTCAATATAACTGATATATATATATATATATATATATATATATATATATATATATATATATATATATATATATACTTTCTTTAAAGAAAAACCCAAAGACCGGTTATTTTAGGATTATAAATTTATTTCCATCCTGTTTTGTGTTTCTGATGTAAACCAAAAACACGAACGAAAACATAAATGTTCAGCCTTTGAATGATTTTCTTGTCCTGAAGGAATTACTCCCAACTCTGGTTTAACTGGACTGAATAATACCTATATATATATATATATATATATATATATATATATATATATAGTTTTCTTCTAATTGCATTATATATATATATATATATATATATATATATATATAATGCAATTAGAAGAAAACTATATATATATATATATAATGCAATTAGAAGAAAAGTCAAACCTGGTTACCTCAGTCTCGATACATAATGATCAAGCTTCGTGTGTGAAAGTTGGATGAGAATTTCCCCTCCCTTCGAAAAGTATTACCAATTAAAATCTGTGATTTTTCCTTAATATTTATTGCATATCAAACATCATCGTATTTTAACTGGAAAAACAAAGAGTGCCTCGATTTTAAATGGTCTTACTTACGATTCTCTCACATCAATCAACTCTTTCTTTCAACGGAAAGAAAAGAAATAATTCTGTCACTAAAAATACAAACATTGCAAATTGCAAAAAAATAAATAAATAAAAACAAATAAACACTTCTGATTTATCATGAAAGGTTGTCTTTCAGACGATCGAGAAATTTATTAGAGTTAGTTGATTATTTTAATCAAATAATATGCATTCGAGAATGTAAAAAGAGAGAGAGAGAGAGAGAGAGAGAAGCTGGGTGTGTGAAGAGAACGAAGCAGTTTTATATTTATAGCTATTGTTTAAAATTCTCAAGCAAATAGATTTTGATGCATTTTTACAGCAGTTATTATTACTGTCTTGTTTGGGCGAGATTTTGGGATGTGTGTTTAAACATAATTGCCACTTGCGTGTGCTATGCACAGGCGATGTTGGTTTGTGTATACACTTATATAAAATCATGGCTTTTAAAGTTCATGAATCTTAGAATTCGTCTCAGCTAGGCTATTCGTGCGCACGCGCACGCGCACGCGCGTGCATGTGTATGTGTTTATAACGTCGTGTTATATTAAATGCATCTTTGTAAGTCGGATGCAGGCAGGAAGGAAGGATGTAAGGAAGGAACAAACAAATGAAGAGTGAATAATTCATCGACTCGACTGAATGAGATGATAATTAAGGGTTTGAACAAGAATTGTCGAACTCTCATTTTTCATACGTCTTTGAACATCTGATTTAAGGCGAAGAGTAGTAAAGTTCTTCTCAAGGAAAAAAACAATCGAATTAGAGAGAGAGAGAGAGAGAGAGAGAGAGAGAGAGAGAGAGAGAAACTCAGAGAGCGAGAGAGAAAAAGAGAGAGAGAGAGAGAGAGAGAGACGTAAAGAAATCAAACGACTAAAAACACATAAAACTAATTAATTAGTCAGAATAAATGGCCATTATGAGCGGCTTTCTTGATTCATCATCCATCCGCCTTTTTTCTCTCCTCTTTCTTCTCCTCCTCCGCGGCCATTTATCGACAGTTTTTGCTTACGGAGGCATTATTATATCGACATACATCACTTCGATACAAACATATTTAGATAGGCACAGATGTATGTACGTACATCAATATATATTTGCACATATAATGGTCTCGTATTTGGCGGGAATGTTCTTCTTTTCTTTTTTTTTCTTTTCTTTTCTTTTCTTTTTTTTTTTTTTTGGTTTGGTTTGTTTCTTCTTTCATATTCGTCTTCCCTTTTTTTTGTTACCTTTTGAATAATTCATTTTTCTTCTCCTTCTGTCCGCATTTATAAATTGATTAAATCATTTCAGTTGGATCTTTATTTAATCTTCTTTCCATTCTGACGTTTTCACTATCTTGTGAGTTTCACAAATAAATAGCCACGCCTCTGACTCTGTCTGTCTGTCTCTCTCTCTTTCTCTCTCTCTCTCTCTCTCTCACACACACACACACACACACAAACGCACAACAGCAACAACAACAACAGTTAAACTACTCCTGGCTCATGAGACTATCTTCCTATTGACAGTCGAGGGTTGAATCGTCCCTCTAGTTTATTACAGTGGGGGCGGTTCAGTATTCTGAATAGTCGTATAAAAATCACTCCCCAAAAGATTAAAAAACGTGGGGTTAACGAAATCACCTATTACAATGAAACTGATGGCTAGGGCTTTATCGTAGTTAACTGAGCTGGTTGGAATAACTGTAATAGAATGAAAAATTTCCTTGGTAGATCCCATAGTCCAGGAGATCGCAGAGTGACAGGCTGGTCCCCCATAACATTTTTAGAGTAAAGGAAAAGACTGTTTCTAAGTGACAATCATTTCTATAATTAAACTCAGGCTTGTAATACTATGTTACATGGTATCAAATCTTGAACTTGACTGCGTTTAACAAATAACAATAAACGCATTATGAATCGACTACAATAAGAAACAGAAGTGAATAGATAGATAGATAGATAGATAGATAGATAGATGTGTGTGTGTGTGTGTGTGTGTGTGTGTGTGTGTGTGTGTGTGTGTGTGTGTGTGTGTGTGTGTGTGTGTGTGTGTGTGTTTACCTCACCCCTCCACACGCGCAGGATAGAACTGAAGGATTGTTTTTAAGCGGAGTTTGATAGGCTTTAATTCAAAGTTTTCCTTCTCCTACACCGGTTATCTTACCAAGGTGAAAGTGTCTAGTCCACCATACTATTTACCTACAACTTGAGAAAGAATAAATAGATCTATACCTTTCCCAAGAGTATTAGTGCCATGTGAAATGCAAACTGCCTCGTCCAGGATATCAACGTAGTCGTCGTAGCCACACTGAAGAGTTCTGATGGAACGAAACAGTCTGTGGATGACAATATATATATATATATATATATATATATATATATATATATATATATATATATTTAGCCACTTCATTAAGACATACAAGTTATTAAATGAAACAAAAAAAAGATGAAAAAGTTTTAAAACATTCCATTTCCGTTGGTAACATTCCGTTTCAAATTTGTGTGTGGCAATTAGAGTACCAATTTTTTTTGGTGGGGATTACATATTACATCTATCTATCTATCTATCTATCTATCTATCTATCTACGTACAATAGAATGTGTTCCTATCTACCTAATATATCTACATACTTGTGTGTTCCTATCTATCTATGTACATCTCTATCGATCAAATATATGTTTATATATGTGTGTTCTTATCTATCTGTCTATCTATCTATCTATCTATGTTAATATTTGTATTACTGAGTTCATATGTACCTATTATAAACATTTCATTATATTTCTCGGCCTCTTTATCTGTATTAATCATCTTCGTTCTATTCCAGTTAGTTTAATTAGACCATATATTCTTCTATCTTTCTAGATAGATATATAAACGATTAAGTCGAAATATTTAAACAAGGGATTTTGTATCTTTTCAGCACCAATCTCACCCACGCGGCCCCGGGAAATAGAATGTTTTAAAACTTCCTCATCTTTTTCGTTTCATTTAATAACTTGCACGGCCTCATAAAGGTCTAAACCGAAAGGTTAAACTTTGGCAAATAGTTCTACAAATAAAATCACAATCGGAGGACCTTGTGTTTTTTCATCCTAGTAATACTCTTACCCCTTGGATTTCCTCCTCGGATTATATATATATATATATATATATATATATATATATATATATATATATTCTTTCTCAGTTGCCCATGTCAGTCTTATACATTTAATGGATTTTTAATTGAAATGCACAAAACTTGCAGTCATGGGACTGAGGATGTTGAGAAAAAAATTTTTTATAATAGGTTTTTATCGTTCTTTACACGCCAGTATTGGAGCAATTATATATATATATATATATATACATATCGGTCGAGTTAAACCGGAGTCGGGAATCATTCCGTCAGGACAAAAAATCATTCAACTATGAACATTTAAATTTTCCTGGTAAAGAGCTCAATATAACTGACATCACAGAGCAATTGTTTTTTTTAAAGAAATATATATATATATATATATATATATATATATATATATATATATATGGGGAGGATTAACTAAAAAAATGGCTTTAACTCCAAAAATTCAATGGAAAATTTTGAAAAGATCTCCTACTCTGTGCTGCTTTGATGGTAGATGTAATTTGTGTTAGGAAGAAAAGATACAAATTATGTTATACTTT
>CAUZXS010001332.1:122500-127500 GCA_963585895.1 Sepioteuthis lessoniana
TATGTCTGTTTGTGTGTGTGTGTGTGTGTCTGTGTGCATCGATGACTCTCGAATCATTATTTTCTGAAGGCCTTGTTAGTAGCGAATCTTTTTTTAATCATTTGTATAAAGTTATGTCTACAAAGTATATATTATGCATTTATATGTTGCACACATATTATTTGGATTTATATAAACATATATATATATATATATATGTGTGTGTGCGCGCGCATGCGCGGGCTCGAGTATATATATATATATATATATATATATATATATATATATATATATATATATATTGTGAGAGAGGTTGGTTTCTTTTGTTTATTGTTATATTAATGTTTGTGGGTTATTTGATGCTGAAGACATCCGAGCAGAAGAACAGTAATGATTGATAGATAGTGGTGTCATAGTTATCGTCGTAAGAAATGGACACGGCGACACGAGTTCAAATCCTGGACGAGGCTGATTGCATTTCACATAGCACTAATACCCTTAGGAAAGGTATGAATCCAATTATTCTCCCTCCAGCTATGGGTAAATAGTAGGACAGACTAGGTTCTTCAGCTTTGGTGAGGCAACTAGTCTAGGAGAAGGAAAACTCTGAATTTAAACCTGTTAAACTCCGCTTAAAAATTGACCTTGTGTCATATCCTGCCCGAGCGGAGGGGTTGGGATAGATAGATAGATAGATAGATAGATAGAAGAACACATATACTCACGTTATACATAGTATTGTGTGATCTATCTATCTATCTATCTATCTATCTGTCTGCACATGGATATAGGATGTAGAACTGTGAATAAAGTTGTAGTTATGTTTGCTTATATTTATGAGGGTAAGCGCAGGTAAATATACATAATTATGAAATCCATAATTCTACAATTAGAGAAGAGAAAGAATGAAGCAGAAGAAAACCCAATGAGATTTTATTTATTTATTCATTTGTTCGTTTGTTTGTTTGTTTGTTTGTTTGTTTAATTCTACATTCAGCAGCGTTTGTTTCTTCGATTTTTAATATTTCTCATTCCTACAAAGACGTGATAAGCAATCTAAATATAAACATATGCATTACCTTTTAATATTATTCTTATACACACAGAAGTTGAAACGATTTTTTTCTCTTTCAAATGTGCAGTTTAAAAATGATTGCAACAGACAGTGAATTCTTTATTCAAGAAATTGATTGTTTTTTTTTGTTTTTTTTTTTGTAAGAATTTCAATATTTTCATTAAAACAGTTTCATGATGATAAATAGGTATACCCACATACACGCATATATATATATATATATATATATATATATATATATATACATATATATATATATATATATATATATATATATATATATATATATATATATAAGATATTATTCAATCCAGTAAATACGGAGTAGGGAATAATTCCAATCAAAACCAATAAAATATTCAAAAATAGAATATTAAATTTAAATAATCCCGATCAAGAGCTCAATGTAAATAAAATCCACAGAGCAAATAAATTTTCTCTTCCAAAAAACCGACAATCGGTCACATTAAGATAATAAATTCATTTGCATCCAGTTAAAAGCATTGATATAAATTAATGCTCTGAAAAATTAACAGGAATTCTTCAGATCAAACAAAAAATGCATTAAAACAAATTTTATTTACATTTACAACCAGATGAAGACAAAAAATTATTTCTCTTATGTATTAAAGTAAGCCTAAACCTTCAAGTAACAATAAGTATCATATTATTATGGCATATATATATATATATATATATGTGTGTGTGTGTGTGTGTGTGTGTGTGTGTGTGTGTGTGTGTGTGTATACATATTGTTATTTGCTTGAAGTATTGCACAAATTATTTTATTTTATTGTATTGTATTATTTATTAAAATATTATAAAATATTACTTTGGAATTGATTAGACTCAAATAATTATTATTTGGTATTGCAAAAGCCCTCTGAATTAATACAATACATAGAATTATATATATATATATATATATATATATATATATATATATATATATATATATATATATATATATATGTATGTATGTATGTATGTATGTATGTATGTATTTCGTTAAGTAATACAGACAAATTTTGTCTGTATAATTTATTTAAGATCCTTTCAGTTCTCCTGATAAGAATCTTAGTTTCAGGTTGGAATTAGTTGATGAATTTCCCAAAATTGTCCCGAGCGCTTTCGAATTCTTCATAGGCCATCATCATTGGTTGCTTGCATGTGTAAGGTGTGTTGTTTTTAAAATGAGTTTTGAAAGTTTTTGAAGTTTTTTTTAATATAACAAAAATATGCAAACGCAGAGTTGGATAAAAATAGGGTAACTGATGTATTTAAAGGGGAACGCTATTCAAAAAGTGAATGCTATTTAAAAAGAAAATACTATCAACGGAAATACACAAGCAAGCAACTCCTGATGATGGCCGATGAAGGGTCCGAAAGCGCTCGGGACAATTTTGGGAAATTCATCTGTTAATTCCAACTTGAAACTAAAACACTTATCAGGAAACTTGAAAGGATCTTAAATAAATTATACGGACAAAATTTGTCTTTATTATTGAATGAAACATGCTTAAATGAACGACTACTGCCTAACTAAACACACACACACACATACACACACACACACACACACTGGTCCAATGAGAGAAGAAAAGAAAATACTATTAAAAAAAATAGGTCCACAAGTGAATTTGGTATTATAGATTTTATTTTTCATAACTTTACGCGTGTTTCAGACTTTATAGTTTTCTGAAGATTATTATAAAATCTGAAACACGTGTAGAGCAAAGTTATAAAAAAATAAAATCTAAAATATCCAATTCACTTGCAGACCTATTCGTTTTATAATATATATATATATATATATATATATATATATATATTGTAACAGTGTTGGTCGTCATTAATTCACTTTGTGGGTTTGTTGCGAACCAAGTGCGATATGATCTGGAGAGTGCTCAATATCTGAGATAGAGCTATTAAATAATAATAAAACTCATGAAACCAAAGGTCGCAGACAAACTTCCATGGCATTAAAAATATAAATCTAATATATATTTATTTATTTATTATATATATATATATATATATATATATATATATAAGGAAAAGTTGAAAAAACAAATAATCCAAAATTGATGAATATATTATGAAAGTCGACGTTGAATGAGGCGGTTGTAATAACCTTCTTCCGGACTACTCTAAAATCATGAAAAAGATTGTCAAAATTCCGATGGACGTTTGATGTCATTTCATCAAATATCCATTGCTCTTTTAAAAATATTTATCATGAATATAAAGTCATGAAGAAGATTATAACAACCGAAACATTCAACGTTGACTTTCATGATAAATTTATCAGATTTTGAATTATTTGTTTTTTGTTTTTTTTTAAACTTTTCCTCATACTGTCGGATTTTTTCTTAATCTACTTACACACACACACACACACACACACACACCACACACACACACACACACACACACACACACACACATATATATATATATATATATATATATATATATATATATACTGCATGAGTTATTAACGAAATGAAAGCTTTTAGAATATTCTATTTCTCATGATAGATTTTCTTCGATAGCGTTTTGATTAAGATTTGTTTGATGTCATTAGAATTTCAGTTTAATCCAGCTATATACGTTTATGTATATTTTTTTGCAATTCAAAAAACTTAGAAAACTTTTTAAAAACCATTCTTTACATTTGCAAAACCCCTGATGATGGCCGATGAAGGGTTCGAAATCGCTCGGGACAATTTCGGTAAAATCATCTACTAACTCCAACCTAAAACCAGAACACTTGTCAGGAAACTTGAAAGGATCCTAATCGAATCATATAGACATGTCTTTATTATTTAATCAAACGTGCTTAAATGAAGGAATATTGCCCAATAAAGACAACAACAACAACAACGACAACAATAACAACAACAACAACACACACACACATATATAAACATATTGAAGTATAGTTTCCATGTATGCATCTTATATAAATTTATTAACAAACTCATATATATATATATATATATACACATGTAAATGGAAGAGTATATATATACATATACATATATATATATATATATATATATATATATATATATATTCTCTTCCATTTACAAAACCGACAACTTAATTTATCAGTATGGGTTACGATTTAAATGTATTCATTTTTATTTAAGCCCGATAAAAAAAATCTGAACTTCAATTATTTCAAATTAATTTCATTGAATAAACTTTTCATCATTGATTGTTTTTCCTTGGCTAGAGCTCTCTGGTTTTATTGTCATGATCCTCTGGCTCCGAAACCTTCACTACCATCGAGTTTGCATCTAAAAATGGTCATTTTTTGATGGCACAGCCGTTTTTGTTATTATAGGATATATATATATATATATATATATATATATATATATAGTATTTCACTTATTCATACTGTGTGCGTTTGTATACGCAAATTTCATCACATGATTGTATATTCAATGCGTCACATAAGAAGACGAGACGTTCATTTCTTTTAGATTTTATCCTGCTCTGCTGGTCGTGTGTGTGTGTGTGTGTGTGTGTGTGTGTGTGTTTATTAGATGATATCTATAAAATTATATACAATATGTGTAAGCACATGCATTAACATTAGACGTTCAAAATTTAATATATATATTTTACACATTAAAAATCAATATGTACAATATATATATGTGTGTGTGTATATAATGCAAAGTATATATATGTATGTGTGTGTGTGTGTCTCTGTTTGTGTGTAACATTTATACAATATATAATATATAGTATATAGGCATACCCACACCTCCACTTGACAATTTTTTTTTATTTTTAGAAATATATTTATATGTATTTTACTGACGCGCGTGCACACACACACACACACACACACACACATATATACATATATATTATTGTAATTGTTTATATATATACTTTATGTATAATATATATATATATATATATATAT
>CAUZXS010001332.1:132500-139823 GCA_963585895.1 Sepioteuthis lessoniana
GATGCCCGTGGTGTAATGGTTATCGTCGTAGGAAATGGACACGGCGACACGAGTTCAAATCCTGGACGAGACTGAT
This sequence comes from Sepioteuthis lessoniana, assembly GCA_963585895.1. Lineage (NCBI taxonomy): Eukaryota > Metazoa > Mollusca > Cephalopoda > Myopsida > Loliginidae > Sepioteuthis > Sepioteuthis lessoniana. Next base: position 132,577 of record CAUZXS010001332.1, read on the forward strand.
TGCATTTCACATACCACTAATACCCTTGGGAAAGGTATGAATCCAATAATTCTCCCTCCAGCTATGAGTAAATAGTAGGGCAGACTAGGTTCTTCAGCCTTGGTGAGGCAACTAGTCTAGGAGAAGGAAAACTCTGAATTCAAACCTGTTAATCTCCGCTTAAAAATTGACCTTGTGTCATATCCTGCTCCAGCGGAGGGGTTGGTAAATATGGTTATAAGCTTCCAGGTCTGGAGCTCTGGAGACTATGGAGTCCCCACTTCATTGCCATTACTTCCCGGTCCTCTCTGACCTGTCGTGTCAGGGTCTTATTTATGAGTCAAATATATCTATTTGAAAATCATTTTCATTAGATAGGAATACTTAACATATATGGCAAAATTATTAGTGATAGATATGAATACTTGATGTGTGCGGACAAATGATTATTATCAAATATGAATTGGGGGTGTCCTCGTGGTGTAATGGTTAAAGCGATGGACTGCGGAATCATAGTAAGCAAGTTCGTACTCCAGTCGCGCTATTACGTTCCCTCTCGGGCAAATATCCTTGGGAAATGTATGAACCCCCTTATCCTCCCAGCTATGGGTTAAATAGTACCACTACTGTTCTTCTAGGAGAATGGCTTTGGCATTAGATAACCTAAAAAGAGTTTATATGCAATTAAAACAAAGTAACCGAACCAAACCAAACCAAACCAAATATGAATTGTGTAACGTTAAGCAACGTAATTTGTTATGAATACCTAATGAACTAACCAAAAGGTTTCATATATATATATATATATATGTTTCATATATATATATATATATATATAAGGGGTATCTGTGTGTCTGTGCGTTGGATACTGATATTTGACGATGTGATAAAGTAAAATTAAAACCAAACTGTTTTCAGCACATTGATTTTTCAGTTTTCTTCAATCATACCACACACACACACAAATAGATAGATAGGTATAGGGATGGCCCAGTTGTCTGGAGCTGCAGAATACACCGACTGCGTCTATGTAGAGGGGTAAGACTTCCCCAACGAGTGTCCTGGTTATGACGATAAGCAATCTGATGATGAGGCTTCAGTAGTGCTGGAGCTTTGGGAAATGCAGAGTACCCTTTCATTACCATCGCTCCCAGGTCAACTCTGTCCCGGAGTGATAGCTCCTGATAGCGTCCTATCTATGGGTCGAATAGAACTGTTTAACATTTAAATTGTGTATTTATGCTAAACTAAATTGCTTGAAATAGAACTGTTTGATCATTCAACTGTGTGTAAACAAATGACTGATGTTTAATTGAATTCTTGGTAATACATAGTAACACTTGAAAGCATTAAACTGTGTGCAAACAAATGATTACTGATAAATAGAATTATTTGTGTTTGATAGGAATACTTGAAACCATTCAACTGTGTGAAAAAAAATGAATCAGGCTTATTTAAAAATGTTATCCACAAAACGCATTTAAAAAATCATATATCTTATATATATGGCATTAAATAACCTATAATGTTTGATGTGCTATAAAACGAAACCAAAGCAAGATAAAGGGAGAAAGAGAGAGAGAGAGAGAGAGGAGGAAAGAAAGAAGAGATAAAGAGGATACCTCGTTTTGTTTTGTTTTGTTTTTGTTTTTTTGCAATGGGTTTTTTCTTCCTTTCCTTCTGTACCCTTTCTTCTCTTTGAAACAGCCTAACATACACAAAATTTCACTATGTTAAAAAGGAATAAAACGGCAAGCAACCCACACAACAATGACATCTCACTGACGATCAGTGTGCGTGAGTCATGTCTATTATTTAATATTGTAAAAACTTTTAGATTTTTAAATCGCTTCTAGCTAATAATGGCATCAAACACTTTAAAAATATTTTCTCACACATTTTGAGCAACCTTTTATCCAAAATGTTTACATTGATATATATATATATATAAAGAGAGAGAGAGGTGTATATATATATGTGTGTGTGGGTGTGCACTCGTGAACGAACCTGCGTGTGTATATGAGTGTGTGTGTGTGAGTGTGTTTGGTCTGTAAGTCAATATCGTGACAGTTGTACATACAAGTTTGATTCATAGAACAAGTTGTTTCAACTCGTCTTTGATAAATCTGTCGTCTAATCAGTCTGAGAAGGTATTATGACCGGAAGAACTATCAATCATCGCCGTATCACGTGACCTCTGATGTCAACGACCACTGCACTCGGTATCACCAATCAAATGCGCGCACGTCAATAGCCTTATATTACTGAACGTCTGCAAAATGCCAGAATTGAGAATGGCTATTAATTCGTTTGTTTATTCAGTTTTTCATTTCTTTCTTCCTTTCTATTTTCTTATTTCCTAGCATCGGTTCAAAATAACAAAATATCTGCAAGGAGACACTACATGATTATCTCCCCTTTTTCTCAATCTTTTTTCGAATCCTGTTTTGATCTCTTATTATTGTCGGGCAGTAAAAAAACGTCTTATGGGCATCAGTAGCGTCTCTGGTTGGGTCCTTGATGTAAAGATGGCAGACAGGCGGACAGATCGAACTCTCGTTCTGTCATTCTTGGTTACTGATGTGTTCTTTGGTAGGGTTGGGTTTGGTTTGGGAGTGTTTTATGACTTATAAACCTTTATGGGTTATTTAATGCCAAATCTTGTTTTCACACGCACACACACACATACTTACATACGCACATAAATATGGGATTTTGAAGTAAATATTTTATCGGTTGGTTGGTTGTATCTTACGGCATATCAACCCTTGGGGATTATTTGATGGATAATCCTGTTTACAGACACACGCAGACACACATACACAGGTACACATAGACACAGACACACACATACACACGCACGCAGACACACACATAAACACACAAACACTCACAAATATATATATATATATATATATATATATATATATATATATATATAAGTCACATACATATAAACAAACATTTGGGTAAATATATGATGCAGTTAGTAGACACAGTGCTACGAAACTTCTTGTTCTCTAAACTGAAAATTCACCGGAGGAGTGTTGATCTGAGGACGTGGAGGACAGAAAAAAGAAATACGATAAAGAATTTGAGTACTACCGGGTAGAACCATAAAATGGCCGTCCTAAACAAAACAACACTACAGCTTTATTTTAAAACTTTTATTGAAAACATCAATTCAGGTAACTTGATTATGTAGTAGAGCTGACATCTATTCAATGTAGCCGCCTTCAGCCTTAATCACCGCCTCGATACGGATCCGGAACTGGGAGCATGCCTTTTCCACAAGCGCCGGCGGGAGCTCGGCGAATACAGGCTGGCTTTGGTGTTGTGGAAGGTGATCTTGGTGATGTTCTCGACGTATGACCAAACGAAGTAGTCCAGCAGGTTCAGTTCGGGGAAGGAGGGGGGCTAGTGAGAGAAAGGTAGAAAGTCGTAGCACTCCTTCTGAAGCCAATCCTGTGTCTCTTTGGACTTGTGGGCCAGCGCCGAGTCCTGCTGCCACATCCAGGGTCTGCCACCATCCATCTGATTACACTAGCAGATCACCTCTCTCTTCAGCACAGCCAGGTACACTTTGGTGTTGACTTTCAAGCCGACTTTGAAGATATGATGTGGCCCTCACTTGAAACCACACCTAAGACCATAACCGTAGCCGTCCGAAGAGTCGTCCGATGCGTTGAGCAGTGCGCTCAAGCGTTGAACCGTCTGGATTTGCATTTTGAGGGAGCTGGCAATGGTCCTGTTGTCATAACTTGGATCGGTAGAGAGCATGAGTTGTACAGCGGCGCATCTCCGATCTCGCTCGTTGAACATTGTGTCACTTTCAGACATGATAGAAGGCTCCTATCGCTCTTGGGATTTGTACCTAACTGGCCAACTAGTAGATGGTCCGCAACAAAAAAAAAGAAAACCGGTTTTCATTTAAACGGAAATGGAATCATGTCTTTTCTAGGGCGACAATTTCATCGTTCCACCCTGTATACGCACAGGAAACTGAATCTGAATTTACCAAGACAGCAAAGTTGGGTTGTCCCGCGGCGTTGTAGCTAACCTTCTAGACTACTACATCGTAGCAAGCGAGCTCTAACCCCAATCATTCACTTTCGGACTAATACCTTTGAGAAAGTTATCAATCCCCTTATCAACCCTATGGGTTAAATAGTAACACTACTATTCGTCTACAAGGATGGCTTTGACATTAAATAACCCACGAAGGTTTATATATCATTAAACAAAGAAAACAAACTACATCTATACCTATCAAACACTGATAATTTACAAGCAACTATCCCGATTCAATAACAACAATTTCTTGTTTGCACAGTTCTACGGTTTCAAGCATTCCTCTCCGACACTATAATTATTTGTTTGGATATAACTACATATTAAGGATTCCTTCCTTATAATAAAACCATAAATATACAATTATATGACTGAAAATAACTATTTCTATCTAACACCAATAATCCGCTAGTAATTATATGGTTTCAAGGTTTGGTTTGGTTTGTTGGGTTTTATGGCATATCAACCTTTGTAGGTTATTTAACGCCAAATCCATTTTTATGTAAATAATCTGTTCTATTGAAAACAATTTAGTTTAGCATAAGTACACAGTTTAATTGTCAATAACATTTCCATTTCAAACTATTCAAGCAGTTATATGTAACAATTCAGTTAAGTGTAAATACAGTTTTAATGTCCAAAAAGAGTTCTATTTCAAATAATTCAGTTAAGCATAAGCACGTAGTTTAAATGTAAGTACGGTTTAACTGTCAAAAACATTTCTATTACGAGTTATTCAGTTTACTCAAACCATTTTAGCATAAGTATGCTGTTAGTTCTATTTAACCCATAGATAGGGCTCTATCAGGTGATACCACTCCGGGCCAGAGTGGACCTGGGAGCGATGGCAATGAAGGGGTACTCCGCATTCCCTAAAGCTTCAGCACTGCTGGAACCTCACCATCAGATTGTTTAGTGTCATATCCAGGACACTCGTTATGGGGGGGGGTCTTACCCCTCTGCAGAGGTGCAGTCAGTGTATTCTACAGCCCCAGCTGACTGGGCAATATATGATTTCAAGTAACAAATGCTAATGATAATTATTTGTAAAAAATTAACTGTTCTTAATGCAAATACAGGTAACTATTCTTAATACTAAGGATTTTCTAGCCCAGTCGGATGAGGCTGTAGAATACACCGACTAGATCTCTGCAGAGGAGTAAGAACTCCACAACAAGTGTCCTGGATATGACATTAAATAATCTGGAGTTATGGGGAATGCAGAGTACCCCTTCATTGCCATCGCTACCAGGTCCACTCTGACTCAGGGTGGTAGCACCTGATAGGATCCTATCTATAGGTCAAATCGAACTGTCTGACATTTAAAGAGAGTGCGAACAAATGACTTATGCAAAATTGAATTGTTTGAAATAAAACTGTTTGATGATTTAACTGTAAGTAAACAAAAGACGAATGTTTATTAGACTTGTTTGTGATACAGAGCAATACTTGGAACTATTTAACTCTGTTGAATTATGCTACAATGAATTGTTAGAAATAGAACTGTTTGATCATTTAACTGTATGTATCTACAAAATGTGTTTACAAATCATACATTTGATATATATGAAAAAAACAAGATTTAGTATTAAATAATATATAATGGTGGATTTCCATAAAACCAGACCAAACCAAATGATTTTTACGCAGTCTTACGTCATTAAGTATTCCTATCTAATATCTCTATTTTGAGCTATATATATATATATATATATATATATATATATATATATATATATATATATATATAGGAACCTAACGGTTACAATTGGTTCGGAGTGGACCTCGAAGTAATGGTAATGAACGGTTTTTAGAACTCCCAAGAACCCGGGAAATGAAGCCTCACCAATTCATTGTTAGGATACATTTGTATGTGAAATAGCATGTTCATTTCTGATCATTCAATTAGTCTTGCGAAGAGCTTCTCGTATCTCATCGTATGAGAAATATTATCAATCAAACTGTGTTGTGAGTTCGAGACTTTTAGCTTTGGTACGGCAAACGATCTCAGAGAAGGAAAATTAGCTCTACTCCGCCGAAAAATTGACCGTATGGAGGAGGGTTTAAAATAATACATACGCAATAGACTAAGCTGACTTAAAACCGACTTCATTGTGTGTTTTATTTTTATTTTTATTTTTATTTTTTATTCTTTTTACTATATCAAGTCTTTAAAAAGAAATGAAAAGATTTTCTGTTCATTAGTTTGCGAAATGTTTTGTTTGTGCAAGCAAAATATTTATTTGAAGAAGAAAGAAAAAAAATAAATTAAAACCAACTTCCTCGTTTGCACTGCTTGTTTTGAGATCACGTATTTCATTGATCTATCGATTGGCTGTCCAGTATATATATATATATATATATATATATATATATATATATATATATATATATATATTCTGCACCGTCAATCGATGTGTATGTATATATATATATATATATATATATATATATATTCTGCGCAATCAATATATATATATATATATATATATATATATATATATATATATATATATATATTCTGCACAGACAATCGATATATATATATATATATATATATATATATATATATATACTATATATATATTCTGCACATTCAATTATATATATATATATATACTATATATATATATAATATATATATACTATATATATATATATATATATCGATTGTCTGTGCAGAATCTATATATAATATATAATATATATATATATATATATATATATATATATATATGTACTTTGCTTACATATCGTTCATTAGTCTTTACATTTAAGGGTGGGGAACATGATTATTTGCACTTATTTAAATATATTGCAATAGTTATCTTACAATCTATCTAATGTATCTGTCTGTCTGGCTATCTCTCTCTGTCTCTGTCTGTTTGTCTGTCTCTCAATATATATATATATATATATATAAATATATATATATATAATTGAATATAAGAATATGATGAATGAAAAGATTCGTCATATATGTATATATATATATATATATATATGCTCCCCCATGGGGGTTGAGCTCTCTGGCGAAGGAATTGCAGGCCGCCGCTAGCGTAATGCAAAGCTCTTCGAAAGAATTGAGCACTCTGGTAGCCGATAGGGTATAAAAAAATGTAAAACAAAGGCTGCTGCTGCTGTTTCTAAAAATAAAAATACCTTAAAATTCCCTTAGCCAACGTGGTCCGCTTAGT
>CAUZXS010001333.1:0-27500 GCA_963585895.1 Sepioteuthis lessoniana
GCCTTTGCACCTATACCAACATCAAAACATCCTACATTATGTAAAATCCTTATTATGCTTTGTTTAATCGTATATCATCCTTCAAGGGTTATTTAATGCAAAACCCCTTCTTTTAGAAGAACATTGGTGGTACAGGTTATCCTATAGCGGAGTGGGCGAGAGGAGTACATACATTTTACATAGTCATTCTTCCAAACGTAAAACCATCACCTTAATTTAGTATATCATTTGTTATTAAATGTCTCTTATAGAATTGATTCTTAGACTGAATCTTTTTAACGGTATGTTAACCCATACTAACAAATGGAAATTATGGCCCTCATGGAGCAGTGATTCTAAAAAGCGGGTTTTAAAAGATGACTGTCTAGTTTTTTTTTCTTTGCCAAAAAGGAAACTCGAAATAGGATGTTTGTTGTGCAAATTGGTGGAGAGTGTATGTCTAATATATTTGCATTCAGGTTTAGCTGGTCTACAACATTTACCCAAAGACTTACTGTGTGATGTGCAGCTCTGTAATCTTTCTAAAATATCTCCGTCTATTTCTGTCTATCACTAGTTAGTCTGAATATGTTTATCAGACAGGTTGTGTCCGTTTTTCTTTTTTTCTGTCTACCAATTTATCTTACAAGTTCAGTATGTTTGTATCTATCAACAAATCAATCTATGTCTGTTCGTATCTGTCAATCTATCAATTTTTCCAGCCCAGTCGATTAAGGCTATAGAATACGGCGGTTGCATCTCTGCAGAGAGGTAAGACTTCCCTGACGAGTGTCCTGATATAGGACATTAAACAATCTGATAGCGAAACTCCAGTCCCAAGGCTTTGGAGAATATGGTGTACCCGTTTATCGCCATTGCTCACAGCTCCACTCTGCCCCTGAGTGGTAGCACCTGATAGGGTCCTATCTATGAGTCAAATAGAACTGTTTGACATTGAAACTGTCAGCAAACAAATGACTTACGTCTAATCAAATTGTTAGATGTTTAATGATATAATGGTCTAAAGAAATGACCAATGTTAATTGAATTGTTAGTGATGCATAGCAATACTTGGAACAATTTCATTGTATGCAAATGAATGAACCATGTTGAGTAGAATAATTAGTGTTATATAGCAATACTTGCAACCACTTCACTGTCTGCAAATTGTTGAATGTAGAATGTACCGACTACACTTCTGCAGAGGGGTAAGACCCTTCCTATGAGTGTCCTGGAAATGACACTAAACAATCTGATGGTGAGGTTCCAGGGATGCTAGGGCCTTGGAGAATGCGGAGTACCTCTTCACTGCCATTGCTCCCAGGTCCGCTCTGGCCCTGAGTGGTAGCACCTGATAGGGCCCTATGTATGGGATAAACAAAACTAAACTGCGTACTTATGCTAAACTGAATATTTGAATTAGAACTGTTTGACTAAACTGAATATTCATGCTAAACTAAATTACTTGAAATAGAATCGTTTTAATATTTAAAACGCGAATTTATGCTAAACTGAATTGTTTGAAACAGAACTGTTTTTGACATTAAAACTGTACTTACGCCAAACTGAATTTTTGAATTAGAACTGTGTGACTAAACTGAATAGCTTGAAATAGAAATGTTTTTGATAATTAAACTATACTCCTGTTAAACTGAATTGTTTGAAATAAAACTGATTATTTGTATAAAAAAGGATTCGGTGTTAAATAACCTGCAAAGGTTGATATGTCATAAAACCCAACCAACCAACCAACCAACCATTTAATTGAAACAATAGCTGTGCTTGGGTGCAAACAAATTGGTTCTTACTCATTTAAAAAATGAAATTACCTACAAACTGTGTGTTAACAAATAACTCATGTTAAATTGTGACTGTTATATAGCAATACTTGAAACCATTTAACTGCATGAAAACAAATAATTAACAGTAAATAGAAATACTTGGAACCACTTAACTGGGAAAAATGGGCTCAGGCTCGTTTAAAAATATAATCTACAAAATGTGTTTACAAGTCATATATATCTAATTTATATGTATAAACGGGATTAGGCTTAAATAACCACCAATGGCTGATATGCCAAAAAAAAAAAAAAAAACCCAACCCAACCAATATCTATCTATCTATTTGACACTGTTCATATCTATCTATTTATCTATCTTTACCAATCCCTCCGCTCGGGCAGGATATGACGCAAGGTCAATTTTTAAGCAGTGTTTAACAGGTTTCAATTCAGAGTTTTCCTTCTCCGAGACTAGTTGCCTCACCAAGGCTAAAGAACACAGTCTGTCCTACTATTTACCCATAGCTGGAGGGAGAATAATTGGATTCATACTTTCCCCAAGGGTATTAGTGCTATGTGAAATGCAGTCAGTCTCGTCCAGGATTTGAACTAGTGTCACCGTGTCCATTTCCTACGACGATAACTATTACACCCCGGGCACCTACCTATCTATCTATTTTTAAGGGTCCAATTGTTTCATTGAGCAATTTTGTGGTTATTTTTGGAATCTCACATACCTCATCTGTTGTTTCTTTTTCTCCTCTCCTTCTCACTCTTAACCCTCTACCACCACCCACGTGACTTCTATGTATATTCAGTATTTATGGCTGGGCATGTTTCGACCGTCAGAAATAGGACAGACACCCAATCGACGCCGAAGACGCAGAGGCTGAAACATTGGAATAAAAAAAAATACACACATGAAAAAAAGAGGTAATTAGTGCGAATTTGCTTGTAGTCAATACAAGTAACTCCTCAAAAACTATTCAACCAACATTTCTATTTATTTGATGATCATTCATGTGTGTGGATGTGTGGGTGTGTTTGAGTGAGTGAGAGAATGAGAGAGAGAAAGAAAGAGAGAGAGAAGGGAGGGGGAGGAGAGTGTGTGTATGTGTGTAACAGAGGCTGTTTGCATGTATGTATAAGAGACAGAGAGAGAGAGAGAGAGAAAGAGAGAGAAAGAGAGAGAGAGAAAGAGAGAGAGAAGGGAGGAGAGGGAGAGTGTGCGTATGTGTGTAACAGAGGTTGTATGCGTGTGTGTATTAGAGAGAGAGAAAGAGAGAGAAAGAGAGAGAGAGAAGGGAGGAGGAGGAGAGTGTGTGTATGTGTGTAACAGAGGCTGTATGCATGTGTGTATAAGAGAGTATAAGAGAGAAGAGTATGTGTATCTTTATATGAGAGAAAAAGAAAAGAAAAGGTAGAGTATGGTTTCTTCTTGGTTTCTTTGTTTAAGTGCATATCAACCGTTATGGGTTATTTAAATGCCACAACTATCCTCGTAGAAGAACAGAAGTGATACAAGGGTATCCATAGCTTTGCCAAGAGTATTACTCCGAAAGTGAATGTAATAGCACGACTGGAGTTCGACCTCACTTACTTCGAAGCGACAGTACAGCATTTTAAACATTAAGACTCTCCCCACTGAGTGTGTGTGCACGTGTATGCATTTGTATGTATGTGTAAGAGAGAAAAAGAAAGAGAGTGAAGAGAATGTGTATCTTTGAATGAGAGAAGGAGAAAGGAAGAAAGAAAGGGAGTGTGGTTTCTTCTTGGTTTCTTTGTTTAACAGAATATCAACGTTTGAGAGTAATCTAAATGCCAAAACCATCCTCGTAGAAGAACAGCAGAGATACAATTTAGCCCATTGTCGAGAAAAAGGGGTGTGCACACCTTTCCCAAAAATATTACTCCATCACAACTTGAGTACAGCACTTTAAACATTACACCGCGAAGACCCCTCCAACTGATTGTGTGCATGTATATGTATGTGCTTGAGAGAGAGAGAGAGAGAGACCCGAAAGGCATGGAAAATTGGTAAATGTAATTAAAAGCAGGAGGAAAAACCCTAGCAAAAGAGAAAATTCAAAGAAGCATCTTCCTGGGAAACTCACTCTCGCCACAGCTATTTGCCATAGAAATGGTGCCACTCAATTATATACAGAGCGTCTCAAAATCGATACAACCCATTAATATGATAACGATTTATTACTGAGACGTGTTTTCTATGTGTTATGGGGACATATCCTATCATACCCCGAAGATGGACTCGTCCAACCTAAATATATTCGCCGAGGCATTTGACAGACGTACTGCAAGCCGAGAACGGCTAGTACTTCCTTTGTATGACTTTTTTCTGCTAATACACTAATGTTCACCTATTACCCGTTGTTTGAGTTGTTCTTCCACCAGTCTTATCTGATGACCACAACACTAAGTCAACTGGTGTGAGTTTATGCTTGATCTGGATTCTGTATTGGTATAGCTGAAGATCCTTCTTTCAGATTCTTTGCAACGATGCACGTGAAAGACCATGTTCTTGGGAACGTCTTCAGAGAGACTTTTTCAAACTCCTGATAAAATTTCTCACTGCATCCACATTGTCAGGACATCTTGCTGTCAACTTCCTGTCAGATCTGGGATTTTTGCTTTCTTGTTGAAGTTGTTTATTGACACTGTGGCTTGAAATTTGTGTACCCAACGATAAATTTTGGCTTTTTGGGGAGAACTGTTTAAGTTAAACTTCCTGTGAAATTTTGCTTGCACAGTTTTGAATGATTTTGTGTCAAATTAAGCAGTGCCACAAAATATTTCTTCCTCCCTTGTATAAGGCATTTTGATCGATGATTAATAGTTGTTATAGTATACTATTTTTAAATCTGAAACAAAAAAGAACACATAATTATTCGTTGCGTTATTCGGAGTCACAGGGATCCCATGTATATTGAGAACCCTATCCTTAGGAAATTCACTAGAGGTTACAAAATCGTAAAATCGCAGGACTTGATAAACCACCTAATCTATATAGATATTAAAATATTTGCTGAAAGTGAAAAACGAACGAGAATCCTTGATACAAACGATAATAATATACAGGCAAGATATAAGAATGGAATTTGGCCTTTAAAATGTGCTATGATCATAATGAAATAAGGGGAAAGAGAAAAAAAAATGGAATGATTAAAACAACCAAATTAAGAAAATATCCAGATTTTTGGTAATATTGGAAGAAGACATTATCGAAAAGAATAAAAGAAAAAGAAAAGGAAAAACTACATTAGATGAACGAGAAAACTCTTCGAAATAAAAAAAAATAACTCTTCGGCAGTTTCCCTTGTAAGATACTCTATACCATTCTTACACTTGAGAGATGTCATTGACGGACTTTATGTGCAAAGAAAACAAAGAGGAAGAATACTCGCCAGCAATGGGGACTCTATATCCGTAACAATTTGAGTTCTCGAGGAATATACAAAAAGAGCAAATAAAGTCATATTGCAGAAGTCAGTTAATGTAAGCTGCAATGTTGACCAAAGGACAAACAGAAAAAATAAAATCTATCAACAATTATTGGAAGAACAACAAATGTATGTATAAATAATCCAAGCGACAAATTGGTGTGATTGCACACGAAATGACATAGACATGGTTAAGAAGAGGAAACCTGAAAAGTGAAACTAAATCTCCTTTAATAACAGCACAAAATAATTGTGGCATATTGACCTTTGACAAAGCCGGATGTTCCAGCTGTGTAAACAATTTGATTGCAGGACATACCTGTGTAAATAAGCGAAAGCCCGTCACGTGGATGACAACCGGAAGACGTGAGCGTTTGGAAATTATATATAAACGGTCCATAGCAGATTATTGTGGTCAGTATTCAATCTGGAGTCTTGGGTTTAGATACAGTCAGTCACAGAGTATAAGACTAGGTACGTCAGGTGAGAAAGATAATCCACTAAGAATTGTGCAAAAGAATAAAATTTGATTACAATACCAAATGGTATATGCACAAACCAAGATATGTCTCAGAAAATTCTCTGGGACTTGGAGATACAAACGGATCAGTCAGTCCCGGCCTGAAGGTCAGACCTAATGTCAGTTAAAAAAAAAATGAACTTGCCATCTTGTGGATTTTGCTGTCCCAGCAGACCACATAGAGAAGGTGAAAGAAAGCTAAAAGATAAACAGATACGTATCTTTTGCCAGATTTGAAAAACTGTGGAACATGACGGTGACGATGATACCAATAATAGTTGACGCTTGGAACGGTTGAAAAGGGCTTGGAAAATAAACTGACAGAATTGGGAATCAGATGGAGAATCATGGTCATCCAGATCACAATATTAATGTGATCCGTAAGAATACTGAGGAGAGTCAAAGAGACCTAAGAAGACTCAAACTTCAATGAAAGAATACTGGTGTGAAAACTCTACAGAATGGCTCATCTACTTTGGGGAGTACTATCATGCGACTGAAAAATTTTTTTTTTCGCAGAAGGCAGTAAAATATAAATACAGAGAATATATATATAATCACAATCTTCTCTCTTTCTAAGTCTTGGGTAAAGACCCGATGAAAGATTGCAAGAAACCAAAAATAAAACTGAAAATTAGGTAATCATAATAAAACTTGGGTGCTGTCAAAGAACTAAAACGTTATGGGACATGGGGGCAGGCTTTGAAATCAATTCTTAAATGGTACGCTTAGAACGGCTCGAAAAAGTCTTGGAAGAAAAACTGGGGACATTGGAAATCAGAGGAAGAATCGAGACCATCCAGACCACAGCAATATGGATATCAGCCTGAATATTGAGAAGAGACTTGAGGAGACTTGCTGTAACTCAGACTCCAGTGAAAACCCACCAACTAAAACTAGAGAGAAAAAAACTGATAATGAATGAAATAATAATAATCAGTCATATAATAAGCAAATGCAGCAAGCACGCCCAGAAATAGTATAAGACTAGACACAACTGAGTGGGCAAGGTGATCCATTGGGAATTGTGCAAAAAAAATTATATTTGACCATTCAAACAAGTGGTATATGCACGACCTAGAATCCGCTCTGGAGAATGAGATGCACAAACTTCTTTGGGATTTTGAGATACAAATGGATCAGGTAATCTCGGCAAGACAACCAGACCTAGTGATAGTAAACAACAAAAAGGAGAAACTGCCGAATAAATGTCTTTGCCGTCCAGGCAAACAAGAGAGTGAAAATAAAAGAAAGTGAAAAGAGAGATAAGTAAGTAGACCTTGCTAGAGAACAAAAAAATCGTGGAATATGAAGGTGACATTTGTATAATCTTGGTTGGTGCACATGGAACTATCCCAAAAGGATTAGTAAAGGGACTGGCAGACTTGGAAATTAGAGGACGAGTAGAGACTATCCAAACAGCATTAGTAAGATCGGCTAGAATATTGAGAAGGGTCCTGGAGACTTGCTGTTGTGAAAAACTCTGTAATAATAATTATTTCATCTTTGTAAATGAAATCCATTACTATAAGTATTGTGTATCAACTCTGAAATCGAAGACACAATCAGCAAATGAAATTTGATTCTTTTAGAGGGTAGTTTTAATTTCTTTTCATTTTCATACTACTTTCCTGGTCAACAACTGAGCATTTTCTGATTGATCAAACGTGTTTTTTTCTATTAAATGATTGTGAATCATTCTCTCTTTACTCTCTCTCTCTCTCTCTCTCTCTCTTATATATATATATATATGTATATAACTCTCCACTTTAATTTCACTAATGTTTAATTCGAGTACTTATTTTAATTGATATTACGTATAGAAATCACTTGAGACACTCCATGTTTTATGAGATTTTTTTTTTTTTGCCTCAAAATTCTACATGTTGTTTAACACCTGAACATTGATAACATCGAAAAAGCAAGACACTATTCTCATAATTCAGTATGTTATTCATCATTAAATATAAGGCTCTTATAGGATTGATTAAATTGATTTTAACGGCACGTCTAGAAGTTAATTCTTTTTGACATGCATAGATGTTAGGTAAAGTGTGTACATTTTTTTTGTATAGTTGTTTCTTAACTTTTCTTTCACACGGTCCCATCGCAAACAAATGATTTTTTAAACAGATATGTTTTAATCCACATATGGAACTCTAACAGGTACTAACACTCCTAGTTACGGAGGATCTGGAAATAATAGAAATAAATGGTTACTCTACACTACCCAGGTCAACAGAACTGGAGCCTCACCATCAGTTTAATGCCATACCCAACGCACCCCTTTAGCATTAGAAGAAAGCCTTATTCTTTTCCAGGGAATTCAGCTAGCGTATTTCAATACTAACAGGGCTGTAATCTATTGGGTTGGTTGGTTGGTTGGTTGGTTGTCTCGTTGTATCAACCCTTTTCGGGTCATTTAACGCCGAAGTAAGTAAAAAAAACATTCAACTCTTCAGTTTAATGTAAGTACAGATTTCATTTTCATTTTATTCATAAATTCAGTTTGGTTTCATTTATTTATATGGGAAAGAGAAGTTATTTGGACGATGACTTTATTAATAGGTGAAGTATTTACCAAAGTAAAATATTCGTTTTATTAATACAAAGACTGCATCAGGGCAATGTTTTTATTTGATGAAGTATCAGCTGAATTATTTTCAATTCGTAAATGAAACGAAAAAATGAGAAAAATCTTAGAACTATATTACTGTTCCGAATGTTTCAAAACTATGAAACGTGTTTATTCTTCGAAATTTATTTTAGACCACACACACACACACACACACACACACACACAACACATATATATATATATATATATATATATATATATATATATATATATATATATATATATATATATATATATATATTCTACTTTTCTCGTACTTCTTCTCGTTATTTTCTTTTTCTTCTTGAAAATTGAATATGATTCAGAAAATGCGTTATGTACTCATGATGAGTGGAAGAACCACAACACTTCTAATAAAAAATATAACTCTCACACTTTTATTCTCGAAAGGGATTGAAGCTTCTGCGGTGTGTAAGAGAGACAATTTTATGCATATGTGATATAATTATAGAATGTAAATCCTGTACCTTTAAAAACCCAGAAACCAAATTCAAAATAAATAAAAACTTAAGTTGCAACTTAAAAAAACTTAGTCTACATAATTGAATGTAGCGAATGCAAAGAAATGTACATAGGCTCACTTGATGCAAGAACATCACTACACAGGAATAATATCAAAATAGAAGAAAACAGAAAACTAAATGTTTCGAAACACCTATACGAAAGTAGTCTTGGCAAATTTTTAAAAATGCTAATTTTTCAGACGCTGAAATATCTTTTCCAACGTGAGTACAAAAGATTTATACGTAAATACGCACAGACACACACACACACACACACATATATATGTATATATATATATATATATATATATATATATGTGTGTGTGTGTGTGTGTGCGCGTGTGTGTATTTATATTCTTTTTCTTGGTCCATTGAGGTAAAAGTAAATATAAAATTAATATGTCCGCAAGTGAATTTGGGATTTTAGATTCTATTTTTAATATTTTCATAGCTTTGTTCTACACGTGTTTCAGACTTTATGGTTTATCATCTGGAGGCTAATGAAGATGATGACTATAAACACCAATTCCTTATATATATATATATATATATATATATATATAATGAATTGGTCAGCCTATGATTTTAAGATGATGACTATAAACACCAATTCCTTATATATATATATATATATATATATATATATATATATAATGAATTGGTCAGCCTATGATTTTTATCTTTTCATTTACTCGTGGTCGAGAAGAGTTACGACCTTTGTGTCTTTTTTCACGAGATTCAAATGTCTAAGTTGAGACTCTTTCTTTTTATAGTAAATATTGTTTTGATTGGTTGTTGTAATTTTATTAGATTTCAGGTTTTGGGGCCAGTGAATGTATCATTAGTGAAATTGTCTCTGAAGACCTCTGGTTTATTTAAATGTTTTATATATATATATATATATATATATATGCATGTATTGTGTGTATGTACACAAGTATATATCATATACACTCATGTATACATTATATAGGTTGCCGATAGTTTGTTGAGATAGTTTAAATCTAAATTTTGTGTATTTGAATATCCTCTTGAAGTTAATTGTTGATCTTTATAAAGGTTTTTTGTATATACAAGTAATCATTTACATGGATCAACACTAATTTATGCAAACATTCGTATACATATTATCCTCATTAGTTATTTCTTTGTATATATATATATATATATATATATATATATATATAAATTTCATTAAACATAATAGACATTTTATGTCTACATATTCTCTTCTGGATCCGTTCGAATTCCCGTATTACTTTTATCGTATTCGGGGGGAATTGATTTATGTATTGTCCATAGTTGTATGTATCCTTAGTACTTTCTGCCCGACTTTGAGCAATCATCAGGGGAGGATCTATTTCAAAAGTGATGTAACTTTTGTTTTAGCATATTACTACGATGTAGGAGCGTCTTTACCGTTGAAGATTATGGCGTTTGCTTTTAAATGGGTTTCTATAATTAGTGTCATAGATAAAGACATTTAAGTACAATAGCACTGGTTTGAAAATTAATTCTATTAAGTGCCGGTTGCATGTTTCTAATATGTAGTGCTTCGAGAATCTGTAGTTTTTGTTTATAATTTTGATGTTCTAATATTGTTGTGTTGTCGGTGAGAATTTTCCGTAATTGTGTTGTTATGCATGAATGTTTTTTTAAATGCTGAGCTATTGAACTTGTATCAGAATATTTATATATCCGGTTTGAAAATTGTGAAAAACCTACAGAACTTAAGTAACGGAGATATAGCATCCATAATTTCAACATTTAGAGGTTTATACTTGCGCGGCTATGATACAATCGATCATTCTTTTCATTCCAAAGCTCTTTCTGCTGTTATTCTGCGATAATATATATATATATATATATATATGCCAATCTCATTCTTCTCCTTCTGTCAATCTCATCCTATTCTATCTATCTATCTATCTATCTATCTAATTCTATTCTATTGGATCTCATTCTACTCCTATCAGTCACATCCAATTCATTCTACCTCATGCAATGCATTTAATCTATCTAGCTATCTAGCTAGCGAGCTATCATCATTTCTGTTAATTCTATGTAACATAATATATCTTCTGATCATAATAGCCTTTTTTGGGCTCCACAGCCGAACGTACACTTTCATTTTTCCCTATCCCTGTGGTCCTAAATTAATGAATGTTATTCAAAATCTTTTTCCGATGTCTTTTTTTTAAAAAACAAGACAATCATCTCTTTGATTTATTGCATCCAAACACGTCAGAAATATATTTTCTAGCCTTTTTCGTGCCTTTGGAAAACTCCTTTGTGGCAGATTTAATTTAAAAAGCTAACTTGTTTCGCTGATGAAATATCTTTTTTTTCTTTCGTGAGATAATTAGGAAACGTGAAAAGAAAAAGAGAGGATGAAGTTATCACTTAAGGGAGTTAAAAGAAAAGAGTGACCTTGATGGGAGAGATTCATAGAAACCAGTAGGCCTCTTAAGGTTTACCCTCAAATTCATCTCCCTCACATACAATGACACGGTTAAGTGGATTACGAATTTTCAACAAGTGCTATCAGAACTGTATGTTAATTTCCAATTCTTCCTGTCTCTTTTACAAACCATTGGAAACTGTTCCAAGAGCACCGACTATAATTGGTACCAGTCATGCTCACGTTACATATTTTCTTGCTTCTCTGGCAAGATCTAAGTATTTTTCTATCTTTTCGTTTTCTTTCATTTTCTCTCCGTGGTCCACTGGAAGATCAAAATCGTCTAGAAGGCAAGTTCTTTCTTTTTTTTTTTTTGGTTCACCAGCGCTAGGTCTGGTTTTCTGGTTGGGATTAGATGATACAATTCTATCTTAAAATCCTAGCAAATTTTATGCGTCTCATTCTCTGACGGATTCTTGTTTGTGTATATACCATTTGGTAGTATGGTTACATTTTAATCTCATGCACAATTCCCAGTGGATCATCTTTCCCACCCACTCGTGCCTAGTTTTGTTAAGTTTTACTGACAAATCCATTCCCTCTTTTTATTCTTAACACATATAGTCTGCCAATGTCATCTTTCGGATGTAAAGTCTTATGCATGGTCAAGAATTTTATGGTCAAGTCAGCTGGGACTGCAAAATATACTGACTGCATCTCTGCAAAGGGGTAAGATTACCCGAACGATTGTCCTAGATTTGAAACTAAAAAATCCGATGGTGAGGATTCAGTAATGCCAGAGCTTTGGGGGAAGCAGAGTACCCCTTTATTGCCATCGCTCCAAGGTCCACTCTGACCCGGAGTGGTAGCAACTGATAGGGCCTTCTTGGTGAAATTGAACTAAAGTGTGTAATTAAGCGAGGCTGAATTGTTTGAGATTAATTTTTTTACTTTTAACTGTGAGTTTAAACTACATACTTATGCTAAACTGAATTGGTTGAATTAGAACTGTTTTGACATTTAAGTGTGTGTAAACAAAAAACACTTCTTATGTTAAACTAAATCGTTTGAAATAGAACTGATTTTTAAAATTCAAACTGTGTACTTCTCCTTAACTGAATTGTTTAAAACAAAACTGTTTTGGCATTTAACTATATATATATATATATATATATATATATATATATATATATATATATTTATAAACTATACTTACACTAAACTGAATCGTTTGAAAATTTTATCAAAATGCCTTAATTCGGCGTTAAAAAGAAAGGCTTGATACGCCGTAAAACCAACCAACCAACCAACCAAGGAGGATTTCTCCGCTGTTTATTCCTATGATGAGATTTTTGCTGCAGGATTTGGTTTCGAATATCCTTGTTCTTTTAAGGTACTCTTTTATGAATTATTCTTTCATTTCTGTTTATTTGATGGTGCCCGCTTCCAATGTTACCAATCATTTTAATTTTCTTTTTCTCTCCAAGCGTCTTGTACTTTCCTGATAAAGTAATAATATTCCTTCCATCGTTTCTTTTTTTCTACTTTTCATCATCAGCATAGTACACACCTCAATTCCAAATTCCATTCCTGTGCTCTGGCTGTGTATTCTTATTGCTTGCATCAGGTGGTTGAACTTCTCCAGTAGTTTTCTAAATTCTGAGCCCTCCCACTGTGCATTTTCCATGTAAATAATAAGGTTGCATCAGTGCCATAATGGCCCAGTCTTACCCTTCTGCATCCCTGCAGAGGAGTAAGACTCCTCCAGGTAGTGTCCTGATTATGACACTTTACAATCTGATTGCGAGGCTTTAGTAATGCTAGAGCTTTAGGGAATGCGGAATATCCCTCCGACCCACTGATCACCCCGACCGTCAGAAGAATTTCCGGATGGATTATGTCATTCCTTTCAAACACAGCGTGGACACTGACAGGATTGACAAACGAACTATCCAAAAATGTGATACTATAGCATCACAGATAGAGTCAAATCGAACTAAAATGTTTTGACATTTAACTGTGTGTAAACAAAAAAACTATACTTATAATAAAATTAAGTGTTTGAAATAGAACTGTTTTTGACATTTGAAATGTGTACTTATGCTAAACTGAATTGTTTGAAACAGAACTGCTCTGACATTTTACTGGATGCAAACAAAATCTATATTTACACTAAACTGAATTTTTTAAAATAAAACTTATATATATATATAAATATATATATATATATATATATATAGAAATGGATTTGGCATTAAATAACACACATTGGATAATGTACCGTAAAACTAAACCAAACAAACAAACTTTTATCAAAATGACTTAAATTCGGCGTTAAATAACCCGAAAAGGTTTCATACGACGTAAAAGGATTGAACCAACTAACCAACTGACCAGTGCTATAACAAATGGCAGTGGCGAGAGTGGATCTCCCTGGAATATGTCTCTTCGGTTTTTCATATTTGTTTTGGTTTTCTTATTGCTGCTAATTTCCCTTTCCAAATTTTCATGGTTTTAATGATAAAGTTTATGACTTTGTCGGATATTTTGTACATTTTCTGAGATTCTAATATTCAAGTTTGCAGGAATAAATCATAAGCTTTTTTGTGTACAATTCTTAAATTGGTTATATTTTTCCGTCTTGTTTTGACCTCGATGAGGTTGTTGATGTATTCATAGTAGATATTCTATTCTTGTTAATTAATACTGGGTCAGGTTTTATTTATTATTCCTTGCGAGTTTTTTTGTTACATTAACGTTATCTGATGGTCTTTCACTAAAACCTGAGTGACAGCAAGTCTCCTCAGGCCTTCGCGACACTTCTCAGTATTGTGGACGGTTTCAACAATACTATACTCTAAATGATCTCGACTTGTCCTACAATTTCTAACTCTTCCAGCCCCCTTACCTTGCCTCGGAGGAACGTTCCAAGTGCACCAAATACAAGTGGAATCACCGTCATAATCATGTTCCATAGCTTTTTCTATTCATTGGCACGGTTTATGTACTTGTGTCTCTTTTGGTTTTCTTTTTTTTTTAAACTTTGTGGCTCACCGGGACGGTATTATTATTATTATTATTATTATTATTATTATTATTATTATTATCCAACTCCTCTGGAGGTGCTCGTGGTGTAATGGTTATCGTCGTAGGAAATGGACACGGCAACACGAGTTCAAATCCTGGACGAGAATGATTGCATTTTCACATAGCACTAATACCATTGGGAAAGGTATGAATCCAATTATTCTCCCTCCAGCATGGGTAAATAGTAGTCTAGGAGAAGAAAAACTCTGAATTCAAACCTGTTAAACTCCGCTTAAAAATTGATCTTGAGTCATATCCTGTCCGAGTGGAGGGGTTGGTAAATATGATTCAAATCCTCTGAGAGCTTTTTACCCCAACGTTAGCTGATTGCCTTCCTCTGGAATTTAAGTGACAGCAAGTGTCCTTAAGTCTCTAGGACTCTACTCAGTATTCTGGCCGATCTCAATAATGCTATAGTTTGGATGGTTTCCACTTGCCCTTGGATTTCTCAGCCTTCTAGTCCCTTTACCAAGCATCTTTTCTCTTTCTTTTTATTTATTTAGTTGACCACCTGGACAGGAAAATCCACTATTCGGCAGGCTCTCTTTTTATTTATTCATTTATCTATTTTGTTGACTAACACTGGGTCTGGTTATCTGGCTGTGATTAGATGAAGTTTGTGTGTCTCATTTTCCGGGACGGAATCTGGGTTGTCCATATACCATTTGTTCGTATGGTCAAATTTAACTTCTAGCTCAATTCCCAGTAGATCACCATGCTCACCCAGTCGTTTCTTGTCTTTCTGTGCTAATTTGCTGCATTCGGTTATTATGTGATTGATCGTTTCGTCTCGATCACCGCATAACCTACATCTGTTGCTTTGTTGCATCTTATCTATCCTTGCTTTGATATTGTTGGTCCCTATGGCGTTGTTTTCTGCTGCTCTTAGAAGAGATTCAATTTCTCTTACAAGGATTCTCTTTCTTAGCCTCGTCCACGTTTTCTCGAGTGAGATGTTGCTTATTAATTTTAAAACGTTCATAGAGTTGTTTCCTATTCCATTTTTGTTTATTATCATTCTGTTGGTTTTCGTGTTGTCAGTATCGTTTCTGGTAATTGTAATCAGTCCTCCTTCGTGCTTTTCAATGTAGTCCTCAAGTCGCTGTATCGATGCGTCAACGCTGTCGTCATTGCTGGTAAGTCCTCTTCCTCCCTCCTTTCTTGATACATATAGTCTGTCAACGTCATCCCTGGGATGTAATGCATTATGCATGGTAATTAGTCTTCTTGTCCATGTACTTAAGCCCTTTTCTGGTCCACTTCAAGAATCCTCCTGAATATCTAACGAGGGGTACGTCCCAGGTATTTTTTCCTTTGATAAGGTTTCTGTTACATAGTTTTGTCTCGTGTAGCTTTCTGGTTCTCCTGAGATATTCTTTCTTAATTTGTTCTTTCATCTCCACTCTTTGATGGTATCAGTTTCCGAGATGCCCAAGTATTTGTAGGTTTCCTTTTCTCCGGGCATTCTAATCTTGTCTCGATTTGGCAGTTCCATTCCTTCCGTCAGGTATCGTTTCCCCGCTTTTCATTACTATCATGACACATTTTTCTATGCCAAATTCCACCCCTTTATCAATGTTATTATTATTATTATTATCAATTCTCTAGGATTCTGTATTAACATACAAAAAGAAAAAAAAACTGTGATCTAGTGGATTTTGCCCTTCTTGTTGACATGAAAACGGATCCAGAAGAAAGAAAAAAAAATTGAATTCGAAGTAGCTGTGATCCACTTAAAAAAGGACTATGTGTTGCACATAGCCTGTGTCTCCTCAAGTTCAATTGTGTATTGAAAACCGTCTTATTCTTGACCCTAGCATTTAAAGGTCTACAGCACAGAAGAGCGCGTTCTGCTTCCACTTTAAACACTCGAATTCTGTGTTGTGTCTTTAGCTGAGCTTTCGAACCTTCAAATCCAGAAGAAATGTTTTCACTCCATTAATCACAGTGACGAACAAAATGCTATGAATATATTTATTGACTGAGAAAAGAAGATAAAATTAATCAAAATAAAGAAAAATATGACAATAAAAAAGGCTTGTACAGAAGTTAGCACAATGAATGAATGCTATTTACATTCTAACTGATGCCTTCAAATGATTGTAAAAACGACCGCAGGATATTGTAACAAATGTTTATACGAGAAAACATAATATCACTCATCACATTATGTAACAAATTTTGTTGCTTTCTTGTATGTGTTATTTCCTTATTGCCTATTCTGTAAAAGTATAAAAAATGGTCATTATTCCCTTCAAGCTTTCGTTTTGTGCCCTGAATAACACTATTTTGTTCTTGAATTCTATGTACAATTTCCTAATTACTTGTTGTGAAAAGATTAGAAATGCTCATTATTTCCTTCAAATTTTGTTTTTCTATCCTATAGAATAAAATTTAGATATCAACCTATTTTCTTTATAAAAAGGGTGGTTGAGTAAACATTTACAAAAATGGATGACTTTGCAAAACTTATTGTAAGGTTATATTCTAGCTACTTTTGTTAGACATAATTGTTGTTTTGGATTCCTTAAGTTTCAAAATGAAAAATAAATTGACAACAAATCATGCGAGAATGGTTTTTATAGTTTAAATTTGCGTGGTTACTATGCACGAATTTCGTGCAATTTCCCTGGCTGAGCTAGAAATAAATAAGTCTAAGAAATACAAATCATGAGAAAACAATACAAAAAAGTTATTCATGACTGAATATTGTTAGAATCAGTCCTAGAAAATGAGTTTCTCAACAAAAAGGAAAAACAATAGCATCAAGAAAAAAATGGGAATAAAAACAAATGTATGGATACTTCAAGAGTCAAATTTAAGAAAATTGCACAAGAGATGATCTGAACATTGCACAAGAGATGATCTGAAAATTGCACAAGAGATAATCTGAACATTGCACAAGAGATGATCTGAAAATTGCACAAGAGATGATCTGAACCTGGTGTTTGAAAGGTGGGAATTGTGCAAGAGATTAAAATTAAATCCTATTAACAAATGCTAAATATGCAAATCTGTCCTTGTAAATTCTCTAGGACTTTGATTTGCTTTGTTTGTGTTTGATGCCATATCAACCATAGTAGGTTATTAAAAGCCAAATCTTCTTTATACATATATATTAAATATATAAGATTTGGTTTGGCTGAGTTTGTGGCATATCAACCCTTATAGGTTATTCAGTGCCAAACTCTTTCTATTATATATGAATTGTAAACACATGGTTATTAGTTAACTTTTTTAAACGAGCAAGAGCTCATTTTTTTGGCATACAGTTAAATGGTTATACATATGATTTATAAGTCAATATTTTAAGGGTGATCTTATTTTTGTTTATTTGTTTCTTTGGGTTTTTTGGCATATCAACTTTTGTAGGTTATTTAATGCCAAATCCATTCTTATACAAATGAACTGTTCTATTTTAAACAATTCAACTTATTATAAGTATAGTTTTTTATTTACATGAATACAATACCAAAACTGTTCTATTTCAAAGAAATCAGTTTTGCATGAGTACGCAGTTTAAATGTCAAAATAGTCCTTTTTTAAGTAATTCAGTTAAGCAGAAGTACGCAGTTTAGATCAATTTGACCCATAGATAAGACCCTATCAAGTTCTACCACTCCAGGCCAGAGTCGACCTGGGAGCGATGGCAATGAAGGGGTACTCTGCATTCCATAAAGCTACAGCATTTCTGGAACCTAACGATCAGATTGTTTTGCGCGATATCAAGGAAACTCGTTGGCAGGGATCTTACCCCTCTGCAGGGATGCAGTAGGCGTATTCTACAGCCTCAGCCAACTGGGCAAAATCTTATTTTTAAATGAGTCAGAGCTAATTTGTTTTCACACAAGTATTACTGATGTTTGCACACAGTTAAATGGTTCCCAAAATTCTAACACAAATTGTTCTATTTCGTATTAATCATTTGTTTGCACTCACTTAAATGGTTTCAAATATTCCTATCTAGCATAAATAGTTTTATTTGCACATAGTTAAATGGTTTCAACCATCAGTATGCAACATTAACAATTCAATTGAGGCACGCAGGTAAAGAGTTCTACATGAATAATTCTATTTAACATCACTCATTCATTAAAAGTAAAGCCGTCACGAGTTTTGCTATGTATCACTAACAATTCAATTAAACATCAGTCATTTGTTTACACACAGTCAAATAATCTGAAATTTCTACTTCTAACAAGTCGATTTAATGTATGTCATTTTATTGAACACTATATGTCAAACAGTTCTATTTGACCCATAGATAGGACCCTATCAGGTGCTACCACTCCAGAAGAGGAAGACCTGAGGAGCGATGGCAATAGAGGGTTACTCCATATTCTTCAAACCCCAGAGTTTCAGCCTCACCATCAGATATTTTAATGTCATATCCAGGAGACTAGTCGTGGGGGGGCGCTCGGGTAAGAGTGGACCAGAGAGCGATGGCAATGAAGGGGTACACCGCATTCCTCAAAACTCCAACATTTTTGGAACCTCACCATCAAATTATTTGGTGTCATATCCAGGAGACTCTTGGGGGGGATATTACCCCTCTGTAGAGATGCAGTAGGTGTATTCTACAACTCTAGCCGACTGGGCCACAGGATACTCGTTGGAGGGGGCTTACCCCTCTGCAGAGAATGCAGTCGGTGTATTCTACACCCCCAGGCGACTGGGCTGACTTAAAACTGATAAGATACTTTAAAAGGTATTTGTTCTGTATTTAAGTCGCTTTGCATCAGAAGTTTTGAGACCCTCAATTTAAGATCGTTAGAAAAGAGTGCGTATCTGAGATAAAGAATATGTTTCTGGTTTAATTTGAATATATTTCTGTGCCCACACTTACACACATACACACATGAATGTTAATGTGTTTAGGCACCATTCACACCTTGATAAAGAGGAGATTTCTTTTTTGATATATTTTTGTTAAACTTTGCTATTTCCACGTATAGATATAGAAAAACTTGGTTGGTTGGTTGGTTGGTTGGTTTCTTTGTTTAATGGCATATCAACCGTTGTAGGCTATCTAATGCCAAAGCCATTCTACTAGAAAAACAGTAGTGGTACTATTTAACCCATAGTTGGGTGAATAAGGGGGCTCATACCTTTCCTAAGGGTATTTGTCCGAAAGTGAACATAATAGCGCGGCTGGAGTACGAACTCGCTTACTACGATTCCGCAGTCCATCGCTTTAACCGTTACACGACGAGGACACTACCAGAAAAACTTGGATCCTACCAGAAAGCTAAAAAAAAACACAAAAACATAAACAAAAATTAAAATCCCGTGGAACATAAAGATGACAGTGATACCAATTGTAGTTGGTGCTCTTGAAACGGTCCCCAAATGGCTAGGAAAGAGGACTGGAAGACTTGGAAATTAGAGGTATAATCATGACCATCCAGACCCTAGCATTGTTGAGATCGAAGAGAATAATCAATAATGTCCTGGTGACCTGAGGAGACTAGGTATCACTCAGACTTTAATAAAAGCCTACCAGCTACCTCTGATGTGAAAAACTCATAAGCTGTATAATAATAATAATAATAATAATAATAATAATAATAATAATAATATGTGGTGACAGAGATGAAACCATCAATCACATAATAAGCGAATGCAGCAAATTAGCGTAGAAGGAATATAAGACTAGACATGATTGGGTCGGCAAGGTGATCCGCTGGGAAATGTGCGAAAAATTTTAATTTGACCATACAAACAAATGGTATATGCACAACCCAGCACCTGTCCTAGAAAATGACACGCATAAACTCCTATGGGACTTAGGCATACACACGGATCACCTAATCTCGGCCAGAAGACCAGACTTAATAATAATCAACAAAAAAAAAATTGTCGACTTCGCTGTCCCGGCGGTCCACCGAGTAAATCTGAAGGAAAGTGAAAAGAAGTATAAGTACCTCGACCTTGCTAGAGAATTGAAAAAGCTATGGAACATGAAAGTAACGATTGTGCCAATTGTGATTGGTACGTTAGGCACAATAACAAAAGGATTATTAAAAGGCCTGGAGGACTTGGAAGTTGGCGGACGGGTAGAGACTATCCAAACGACTGTATTGCTAAGAACAACCAGAATCATGAGACGAGTCCTGGAGACTTGAGGAGACTTGCTGTCACTCAAACTCCAGTGAAAAACCATCAGCTAACACTGATGTGAAAAACTCTAAAGGAGTAAATAATAATTATAATAATAAGTAAAGTAAGTAAAGTTGGCAACCGTAGTTGAGGGCGACCAGAAGGCTCCATTTTCAATAGCTACAACACCGAGGTGTAGAGGAGGGCACTACTTCTTTCCCAGGATGGCTCCACTTTATTCTTGATACGTGCCTTATATTGCTGAGTGTTAAGCAAGGTGGTATCAAGTACCATTTTTAAATTCTTTGGTATGACGCGACCTGGGATTGAACCCAGGCTCCTGGACCATGGGCGAACACTCTGCCCACAAGACCGATGAGCCGGACAATAATAATAATAATAATAATAATAATAATAATAATAATAACGGATCACCTAATCTTGGCCAGAAGACCAGACCTCATAATAATCAACAATAAAAAAGAGAATTCGCAAAATTGTCGACTTTGCTGTCTCGGCTGACCACAGAATAAAACTGAAAGAATGTGAAAAGAAGGATAAGTACCTCGACCTTGCAAGGGAATTGAAAAACACTATGGAACATGAAGGTGACAATTATACCAATCGTGATTGGTGATTTTTGGTACAGTAATTTAAGGATTAGTAAAGGCACTAGAGGACTTGGAAGTTGGTGGCCGAGTGGAGACCATCCAAACGACAGCATTATTAAAAACGGCCTGAATACTGAGAAGAGTCCTGGTGACTTGAGAATAGTTGCTGTCACTCAAACTCCAGTGAGATACCATCAGCTAAAACTGATGTGAAAAACTATCAAGGAGTAAATAATAATAATAATAATAATAATGATAATAATAAATATAACTCATGACGAAGCATAACGCCTTACGTCCTAGAGATAAGGAAGATAGACTTTATGTGCCAAGAAAAGAAGGTGAAAGAGGATTTGCCAACATTCAAGAATAGCGTCGATGCATCGATACAACGATTAGAAGACTACATAGAAAAGCGTGGGTGAAGATTGAGTACAGCGACCAAAAACAATACAGACAACACAAGCATTAACAGAACAAAAATAAAACAGGAACTAAAAATGGGGAGAAAAACAATTCTACAAATATTTTAAAAGACAAACAAATGAGATCTCAGCCTAGAACACTTGGACATGGCTAAGATAAGAAAGCCTTAATAGAGAAACTAAATCTCTTCTGATAA
This sequence comes from Sepioteuthis lessoniana, assembly GCA_963585895.1. Lineage (NCBI taxonomy): Eukaryota > Metazoa > Mollusca > Cephalopoda > Myopsida > Loliginidae > Sepioteuthis > Sepioteuthis lessoniana. The sequence continues at coordinate 21,700 of CAUZXS010001333.1, forward strand.
CAGCAAAAAACAACGCCATAAGGTCTAATTATGTCAAAACAAGAATAGACCAAATGCAACAAAATAGCAGATGAAGACTATGTGGTGAGCGAGACGAAACAATCAAACATATAATAAGCGAATGCTGTAAATTTGCGCAAAGCGAGTACAAAACAAAACACGACTAGGTGGGCCAGGGGATGCACTGGAAATTGTGCAAGAAGTTTAAATATGATCATACAAACCAATCGTATATGGACAACATAGAATACGTTCTGGAAAATGAAACGCACAAACTTCTCTGGGATTTTGAGATACAAACGTATCATTTAATTTCGGCCAGATGATCAGACCTAATGACAGACAATAAAAAGAAAAAGAGAACCTGCCGAAGAGTGGATATTGCTGTTCTGTTTCACCTAAGGATAAAATTGAAGGAAGCCGAAAAAGGAGATAAATACCTAGAACTTGCTCAAGAATGGAAAAAACTATGGAATATGAAAGTGACGGTAATACCAATTGTTATTGGTGTATGCGGTACTGGCACCAACGGATTGGTACAGGGACTTGAGGACTTGGAAATAAGAGTACGAGTAGTGACCATCCTAACTACAGCGTTGTTGAGATCGGCTAGAATCCTCGGAAGAATTCTAGAGACTTGAATAGACTTGCTGTCACTCAGACACTATGAAATACCCATCAGTTAACGCTGGTGGGAAAAACTCTCACATGAGTAAAATAATTATAATGATAAAAATAAAAGGCAACGAAAAGAGAGATAAGTACCTAGACCTTTTAAGAGAACTAAAAAAAACTATGGAACATGCAGGTGTCAAGGAAACCAATTGTGGTTGATGCACTTTGGAATTCCCCAAGGGATTGGTAAATGGACTGGAAGACTTGAAAATAAGAGGTAAAGAGTTCTGGTGACTTGAGACGACTTGCTGTTACGCAACTCCAGTAAGAAACCATCAGCTAACGCTGGTTTGAAAAGCTCTGAAAGAAGTAAATGATATTATTAATAATGATAATAAAAATTTACAAAAAGAAGAAATTGTAGAATTGTGGACTTTACTGTCCCGGCTGACCACAGAGTGAAATTGAAAGAAAGCGAAAAGAGGGATAAGTACCTGGATCTTGCTAAAGAACTGAAAAAACTGTTGAACATTGAAGTGACGGTGATACCAGTTGTAATTGGAGCTCTTGGTACAGTCAATAAAGAAGTGATAAAAAGACTACAGGAATTGAAAATTAGAGGACAAGAAGAGACAATCCAAACTACAGCATTGCTGAGGTCGGCCTGAATACAGAGAAGAGTCCTAGAGACTTGAGGAGACTTGTTATAACTCAGATTCCAGTGAAAGAATCTTGTCCACACCAGCGAAGGGTATTGAACGTCGTTTGGCGATTCCGTGACTATAGCTATCACGCAACTTCTAACAACCTAATTAGTAATGAGAAAAGAAAGCTTCTCGACCCTTCTCTATAAAGTTTTCTCCTTCACGCTGTCCCCTCCTGCAGGTGCAGAAAATGATCACTCTACTAAAAATTCCTTAAAAATTAAAATCTGAAAAAAAAAACATTTCAATCTCTATAACTTGATCAAAGTCACCAAGTTCTTTTCCGCCAGCCGACTGGAGCCGTCAAAATACACCGACTCTGAGAGGTAATACATCCCTCTCAAATAATGTCCTGGATATGACACTTAATAATCTAATGGTGACGCCCCAGTCTCGGGGCTTTGGGGAATGTGGAGTACCCCTTAGCTGATGTGAAAAACTCTCCAGGAGTAAAAATAACAATAATAAAAACTGATTTCAGAAGCTAATAAAAGCATTATTAACAGAAATAACTAGAAGACAAGCAAGTAAATAATACTCAAAAAATCTAAAAAGCAAGAATATGAAGAAAAACCACTATATGGATACTTCAAGCGACAAACTAAGCAAAATGCATACCTGGTGATCACGACATGGTTAAAAGAGAGAAACCTGTTGTGAGAAACTGAATCTCAATAAATAGTTGTAACAATAATACAATAAGAACCGTCCCGTCCCATTGGTCTAATGAGCAGAATGTTCACTAATGGTCTGGAAGACCGGGGTTCAATCCTAGGTTGAGTCATACCAAAGACTCAAAAAATGGTACTTGATGCCGCCTTGCATAGCACTGAGCATTGTAAGGTAAGCATCAAGGGTAAAGTAGAGTAAACCAAGGAAGGAATAGCGTCCTCCCTTATACCTTGGAGTAGCAGCTATTGAAAAGGGAACCTTCGGGTCATCTTCGACTAAGGTCTCCAACTTTACTTATGTCAAGGCAAAAAATGATAACACGCAGAAGTGCAAGCGTAGATCATGTGCTGACAAAGATAGAACAGTTAATTACTTAATAAATGAATACAACAAACCAGTGAAAAAGAGATACAACAGTAGGCATGGCTGAGTGGGAAAAGGGATCCTCTGAGAACTGTGCAAGAGACGAAAATTTGGCAATGCCGACAAATGGTAGATGCACACACCAGAATCGGTCCTAGAAAATGTAACGAACAAACTTCTGTAGGATTTTGACAAACGGACAGATCACCCAAACCCAGCCAGAAATTCAGACCCAGTATTAATAGACAAGAAAGGAAAAGGTTGTGATCTAGAGGATTTTGTAGTTTCGGTGGGTTATACAATGAAAATAAACGAAATAGAAATGATAGACGGAAGAGCTTAAAAAGCTCAGGTCAATAAAGATGAAGGTGATATCAGTTGTAGTGAATGCTGTTAGGATTGAAAAGGGAATTAGGGAATTAGCGATTAAAGAAAGAATCGAGACTACCAGTTAAAATCAGCGAGAATACTTTGAAGAGTCCTGGAAACCAAAGGAGATTTGTTGTCTCTCCGACTTTAGTGAAAAACTACTGGTCAAAAATGGTACGAAAAATTCACAAGGAGAAAAATAATATTCAATATTTTTTCCGCCTATCCGAATTGGTGTTTTATTTTTGTCATGTAATTTCATCTGTCGTGATATCGACAAAGTTCTTCGGAATTGTGTTCGATTGCTCACTGTCGGTTTCTGTTTTTTAATTAAAACATTGTTTTCGTGTCTACATTTTGATATTAATTCAAAAGAATTAAAAAATAATATAAAAATGAATACACTTAAGTGATTTATTGATTTAAAATAATTTTTTTCGGACAGTTAGTACAAACTAAGCGATAAGGTTATGTATTAATGAAAGTTTTTCAGTATCCTGACGAAACCAATCGCAAGGATTGCGAGATATAACGAGAATTGCAAGCAAGAGGTAGTTGGTTTGCAGGTGGTTTAGTTTTACGACATGTCAATCGTTGTAGGGTTGTAGGTTATTTTATGCCGAAGTCAGTTTGATGGAGAGGCTTAGTATACACCAACTGCATTAACTGAAGAGGGATATAATATCCCGAATTAGAAGAGTGTTCAACACAACGTCCATTTAAAGGCTCAAGTTGTGGAGCTCTGGGGAGTTCGAGGTATTCTTTTATTGCCATTACTCCCAAGTCCACTCCTTGTCGAGGTTGTAATAAGTGTAAGGATCCCATCTAGATACGGTTAGTCAGGGAACCTGGCCACAAGGCGCCCGGTGGGGCAACGGCCTGCTGTGGTTCCTGGTCGAGAAACAAAAGACCCAAAGATGTAAGGCCCTGAAGCTAACACAACGTGGTCAAGAGAAGTGTGAGAGTTATATTTTTATAACACGGAGTGTTAAGATTTCTTCATTCATCATTCATCCCAGTTGTATAACAAACGGAATTGCTCATTTGGCTGGGTCTGCAGAATACACCAGCTGGTTTCCTGCAGTGGGATATGACACCTCACCAACGAGTGTCCTGATATTACAATAAACAATCTGATGGTGAGGTTCGTGTAATGTTGGAGCTTTAGGGAATGCGGAGTACCCCTTCATTGCCATCGCTCCTAGATCCACTCTGACCTAGAGTGGAAGCACCTGATAGGGTCCTATCTATGGGTCAAACAGAACTAAACATCGTATTCATGCTAAACTAAATTGCTAGAAATAGAACTGTCTTGACATGTAAACAGCGTACTCATGCTAAACTGAATTGTTTGAAATAGAACTGTTTTTGACATTGAAACTATACTAAGCTAAACTGAATTGTTCGAAACAGAACTGTGTGAAAACAATAAACATACTTATACTAAACTAAATTGTTTTTTAGAACTCATTGATTAAACTGAATTGCTTGAAATGGAAATATTTTTTACAATCGAACTATACTTATGCTAAACTGAATTGCTTGAAATAGATCAGTTTATTTGTATAAGAATGAATTTGGTATAAAATAAACAACAAAGGCTGATATGCTATAAAACACACACTAACAAGCAAGAAGAAAGTTTTGATAAATTGAATTGCTAACGATAAATAGCAATACTTAAAAGCAGTTAACTATATGCAAACAAAAGAACTCTAACAACTTGTTTAAATATCAAGTTGTCAACAAACTATTCACATACAAATCATGTGCATATGAACACATAAACTGGCATTAAATAACCCACAAGCGTTCATATGCCGTAAAAATACCGAAGTATTGATATTTACCAACCCCTCCGCTCGGGCAAGATATGACACAAGGTCAGTTTTTAAGCGGAGTTTAACAGGTTTGAATTTAGAGTTTTCCTTCTCCTAGACTAGTTGCCTCACCAAGGCTGAAGAACCTAGTCTGCCCTACTATTTGCCCATAGCTGGAGGGAGAATAATTGGATTCATACCTTTCCCAAGGGTATTAGTGCTATGTGAAATGCAATCAGTCTTGTCCAGGATTTGAACTCGTGTCGCCGTGTCCATTTCCTACGACGATAACCATTACACCACGAGCACCTCCAAATACCGAAGTATTCACAGGAAATTTTAGAGACCTTGATAACAAGCATATCTTCTGCTCTACGTATTACAGATGGTATAGAATAAATTAAAAAACAAACAAAACAAAAAACAAAAAAAGATTTTTTTTTTGTACTTGTCTTTAATTGGAATCATTTTTGAGATGAGGCTCCTTAATCTGAGAATTAATTTTTATTTATTGCGGACTTTTTGTCCTCATCTTGGTAGTTTTTTTTGTGTGTTGTTTCTTCTTTCACTACGTTTCGGCCAAATTTCACCTCTGGCCTTCTTTAGGTGATTTACCGCGAAACTACCAAGATGAGGACAAAAAGTCCGCAATAAATAAAAATTAATTCTAAGAAAAAGAAATAATGTATTTTATTCACAAATAATGTCGTATGAGCATTACTCGATTCCATCATGCTTCATGGTTCAGTTTCATCATTCCATATTTGATATTATACCAATATTTTTCTCGGAGATTAATTCTTTGATCCATACTGTACACAATATTTTATTATTTTATCGAATGTTCCATTGATTATTCATCAAACATCAACGGAAATCGAATATATTGGAATTCTAAAATTAGATTAGTTGATCACTTTCGCAAACAAGGACGATCTTTTTCGTCTGTCTTGTTTCTGCAAACTTCACAAAAATAAAAAAAATAAAAAGATGAAAAAATGACAACGGCAATATTATATCGGGGATGTTGTTTTGGTCTCGTCACAGAACATCTAATTAAAACTCATTCACGTATCTATATGTCTATGTGAACGAACACATATACCTATATTTATTGACCATGGGGAGTCAATAGGTCTGTCGGCTGACACAGTTATTTGTTAGATTTTGAAATGAAAATTTCACTATGTAATGTTTAATCGAAAATTTAGATATTAAGACGTTGGTTATGCGGCTAATTAATTAGAGAAAGAAGGGG
>CAUZXS010001333.1:32500-45000 GCA_963585895.1 Sepioteuthis lessoniana
TTTTATAATCTTACGTTTTACATTGCTATCTTGGATTGGAAATCATCTATCTATCTATCTATCTATCTATCTATCTCAGTGTTTCAAAATCTACCGGCCCCTCTAACTCTTTTCTTATCTTGCCCAGTCGGCTGGGGCTGTAGAATACACCGACTGCTTCTCTGCAGAGGGGTAAGACCCCCCCCCCTCAACGAGTGTTCTGGATATGACACTAAACAATCTGATGGCGAGGTTCCAGCAGTGCTGGAGCTTTGGGGAATGCGGAGTACCCCTTCATTGCCATTGCTCCCAGGTCCACTCTGGCCCGGAGTGGTAGCACCTGATAGGGCCCTATCTATGGGTTAAATAGAACTAACAGCATACTTATGCTAAAATGAATTGAGTAAGCTGAATAGCTTGAAATAGAAACGTTTTTGACAATTAAACCGTACATACTTAAACTGTGTGCTTATGCTTAACTGAATTATTTGAAATAGAACTGTTTTTCGACATTAAAACTGTATTTATACTTAACTGAATTATTTCATATAACTGCTTAAATACTTTGAAATTGAAATGTTTTTGACAATTAAACTGTGTACTTATGCTAAACTGAACTGTTTAAAATAGAACTGATTATTTACATAAAAATGGATTCGGCGTTAAATAACCTACAAAGGTTGATATGCCATAAAACCAAACAAACCAAACCAATCTTTTCTTATCCTTCGCACACTGAGCATATGTAACAATCAATGCCTGTCTGCCTGTCTGACTGGCTGTTTGTCTGTTTTTTCGTCTCCGAGTCTTTTGTGTCTCTGTTTTATTCAATTTTTCGCTATTTTCTTCCTTTTGAATTTTGTTTTCTTGACTTCCTGTTTTATCTTTCTATTCATTTTATTTTTTTTTCTTTTCCTTCCTATTTCGTCCTTTTTTACCGATTTTTACATTTTCGTATTAACTCAGTTTACAAGATAAAAACACGCTGAAATAGGCGAGGGAAAGAATGGATTATGGCACTCTTCCGAACAGCAAAGGCTTATCTCAGTAGAAAATCTGCAATAAAAATCTATCTATCTATCTATCTATCTATCTATCTATCTATCTATCCTGATTATCTTACTCAGTACATCTATCTTCCCTTTGTCTCTCAGTCTATCTTCTTTTTTTCTGAGGAAACTCAGTCAGTATCTATCTATCTAGCTAGCTAGCTGGCAATTTTTTCATGATTATCTCAGTCAGTACATCTCCCCTTTCTCTCTCCGCCTAACTTCTTTTTTTTTAATGGCTATCGTAATCAGAACATATCTATCTATCTATCTATCTATCTATCTATCTATCTATCTATCTATCTATCTAAATTTTTCCATGACTCCCTCAAACACGCGTAGAAATAAGTGAGGAAAACAATACATTTTGCCTACTCTTCCAAAGAACAAAGAAGTGTCCACGCTGAAAATCAGCATTATAAATTTTCTTTCTTTTGATTTTGTTCTTTTCTTTCATTTTTCATTTCGGTCATTTTTTTCTACTAATTTGAGGGAAACTTTTTTTCTTTTTTTTAAAACTCTCTTTTCACATATTCTCTTTTATCAATTTTACTCCTTCTCAAACGGGGGGGTGTCCTCGTGGTGTAATGGTTAAAGCGATGGACTGCGGAATCGTAGTATGCGAGTTCGTACTCCAGTCGCGCTATTAAGTTCACTTTCGAGCAAATACCCTTGGGAAAGGTATGAACCCCCTTATCCTCCCAGCTATGGGTTAAATAGCACCACTACTGTTGTTCTAGGAGAATAGCTTTGGCATTAAATAACCTACTAAGGTTGATATAAAAGAAACCAAACCAAACCAAACCATCCTTCTCTAACCGACCCGGGAAGTCACCCTTAGATTTCATCTTATCCTTCTCTCTCTTTCATTCACCTCATTTCCTTCTCTCATCTTCCTTTACCATTTTCATTAATATTCCTCGAAGCGGCGTATTCTTCAACCCTCCAAAAATGTCCTTTTATTATCCCTATCCCATTTTTTTTACTTGTTCTTTTCCTTTTTATTTTCTTTCTTTTTCTTTTGCTTAATTATATAAACATTTGTTCGCTTGTTCTAAGTTTGCACCTCACACATTGCATAAAGCGTATTTCAAACCGATTAATGTTCTCCAGGCATAAAATGTATTTCTGACTTTATAAGATATATTTTATTAGTTCTTATTGTGCGAAGCTCTCTTCTTAACTCAGTTTACAAAAAAAACCGCTATATATATATATATATATATATATATATATATATATATATATATCAATGCTCTCATATCTTTGTCTCTCTATCTCTCATTCTCTATCTCTCTCTATCTCTATCACTCTCTCTCTCTCGCTCGGTCTCTCTCTCTCTCTCTATATATATATATAACTGGACATTCTCGGACACAAATCTTGGAATTAAAAAGAACCACAGCATTATCAAAACAGTCACCACTATCTAAACCAACAGAAACTCCAAAACAAACCATTTACTCCCTGAAGACGACGTAAAACGTCAGAAACACGTGCTGAAGAAGAATAAATTACATAAAAACAAATTCTCTTGTGGCCCATTCATTTTAAAGTATATATATAAATTTTGACTACCCGTTGAATCCTAGAAGGTGTACGTGCAAAAAACCTTGAGGCAACAATATTATTCGTCGACTTCTCCAAGGCATTTGACTCCATACACAGAGGGAAGATGGAGCAAATACCTCACACCAACGGCCACCCTAAAGAAACCTTCGCAGCCATAATTATACTATATAAAAACACAAAAGTAAAAGTCCACTCACCGGAGAGTCACAGACTACTTCGACATTGTAGCCGGTATGCTACAAGAAGACACACTAGCCCCATGCCTGTTTATCATCTGCCTAGTCTATGTGCTTAGAACGTTTATAGATTTAATGAAAGAAAGCATGTTCAAGCTTGCAAAGGAAAGAAGCAGAAGATACCATGCACAAAACATTAAGAACGTGGACTACGCCGATGACATAGCTCTTCTGCAAATAGACCCGTCCAAGCCAAAAACCTGCAACATAGTCTGGAACGAGCAGCTGCAGGCATAGGCCTCCATGTCAACGCACACAATCAAAGAGGTGGAAATTTACTAAGCTTTTTGCTTAGATGTGGCACAAGGCCATATGAAGGGGGCACCCAATGAGACTCGAACTCACTCGTGTAGGTTTGCTAGTCGAGCTTGCTAACCATTACACCACCAGAGGCGCCCCACACAATCAAAGAGGTGACATGTACACACTAAGGAGTGGTTCTTTGAAATTAGTGGACAAGTTCACCTATCTCGGAAGCAGCGTCTCATCAACCGAGAAAAATATCAACATGTGACTAGCAAAGACATGGACTGCTATCAATAGGCTATCTGTCATGGAAGTCAGACCTGACCGATAAAAAACGCAGTTTTTTCCAAGCTCCGGTTGCGTCGACACTGCCATGTGGATGCACTGTATGGACGCTGATTAAAAGTATGGAGAAAACGCTTGAAGGCAATCACACTTGAATTCTGCGAGCTATATTGAACAAGTCCTGGAGGCAACACCACCCAAAACAACAGGTGCACGGCCACCTACCACCCATCACAAAAACTATCCAGTGGAACACTGCTGGAGAAGTAAGGATCAACTCATAAGCGGTATACTCCTGTAGACCCCGTCATATGGACCAGCAAAGGCAGGACGACCAGCTAGAACCTATATACAACAGCTCTGTGCCGATACAGGTTATAGCCTGGAAGATCTACTGGGAGCGATGGAAGATAGAGACGGGAGGTGAGAGAGGGTCAGGGAGATCCATGCTGGCAAAGTGACATGATGAGGATGATGATATATATATATATATATACGCAGCGGATAAATATCTGAATGATTGAATGAAACACCGATCTAAAAATTAAATAAAACCTAAGTGAAAAATTTATGGGAAAACAAAAATTACAAAGTTTTTTTTCTCGCTAGAAAAATATATTAGAGCATAGATATTTTCGAATACTTACATTATAAGAGAGAAAAGTTGCTGTTTTTCGATGTAGCAGTTTGCAATGTCTAAATCTAGTTGTGCTGTTTTTTGTGTGAAAAGATTTAGGTAGTATGTCACTATACTGGAGAGAAAGTACATTTATGTAAGCGGATGCAGCTAAAAATTTATCGGTGGTGGAGAAGGGAGATTGCAATATTAGTATAAGTATGTTTGTGTAAATAGAATATAATCGTTCAGTTTAGAATAATTAATTGATTTTGAAATTAAATGGTATCTTAAAGGGAAAGAATGTTAGATTTTTCACTCAATAGAAATAAAGTCGAAAGTTCTTTGTCGAATGAATCTATAAATCTACTAAAGATTTTTTCTATTTCATTGCTTATTTATAAGATTGAAGTCGGCTCGAAATTAGATTTTAAAAAAGTTGAGGATTTATGATTCTTATTGATCAAAAAATGTATTTTTAGTAATCTAAGAGGGAAAAGATTTCTTAAATCATTTTGGTTTTTGATCCCTTTAAATGTTGCGTAGTAAGTCCGATATTGTCGTTTACAAAATCACAAAGAAATGTTTAAATCAGCGTGTAAGCGCCAATTGGTCAATAGATTTTTAAATACAGACACAAAAAAATTTCAGCTTCTTGAGCCTATTTTTGTAGACAAAAAACACATATATATACCACTTTTCAGTGCAATCAGTGTGCATCGATCTATCTACTGGTAAAAAATAGAGAAAAATATTAAGATTTTAACAGTAAATACAAATTATATATGTACGCGTCCAAAACTAAACGGCTGAAGAAGAAGCTAGACGACAATTATACAAGAATGTTGCGAGCAATATTGAACAAGTCTTGGTGGCAACACCCCACAAGGCACCAACTATACAGCCACCTGCCTCCCGTCACGAAAACTATACAAGTTAGACGAACCAGACACGCAGGACACTGCTGGAGAAGCAAGGGCGAACTTATCAGTGATGTACTCCAATGGACCAAGCTTGAACATACATACAGCAGCTATGTGAGGATACAGGATGTAGCCCTGAAGACCTGCCAGAAGCGATGAATGATAGGGAGAAGTACCGAGAGAGGGTCAGGGATATCCGTGCTAGCGGCACGACATGATGATGATGATGATGATATATGTACGCACACACACACACACACACACACACACATATATATATATATATATATATATATATGTTAGAAGAAGTGAATTAAATCCCCCACAATGTATGTAGAAGAAGGTAAAAACTGAAGAAAGATGCATGTTTGGTGATTTTTTTATTGTACCGACGCGTATCCACTTCAAAGTTTTGTCTGATTACAAAAATATTTTATCAAAATTATTTAAAATACGAGAAATAATTATAACAGATTTTTTTTCCCTGTCGTTGCAAGTTTTCATCTGGTCAACGATATGTTGTTACAGCATCTATAGGACCTGATGAATACTTCCATTTGAATGAAAAAAAAATCATCTTTTATAATTATTTCTAACACTAAAAATAATTTGGATAGAATATTTTTGTATTCAGACAAAACCTTGAAATCGAAATGCGTTGGCACAATAAACGAATCACCAAACATATATCTTTCTTCAGTTTTTACACTCACAATGTGTTGCCATTAGTGTATATGTAAGGCTCTTCATATGAATCGAGCTCTCGGTAGCCGTTAAGCGGATATATGTAAACAATAACAATTGTGATTCATAACCGTTTAAATTTCCGTCGCTTTCGCTGGTTTCCTCGTTGCTGAGTGGTAGAATCTTGGATTGGTGTTTGAGTCAACCGGGTTTCGATCCCAGCTTCGGAAATCTAGTCTGTCTAGCCACACTGATGAGTTCTGATAGAACGAAACAGATCTGTCTGTGGATGACTATATATATATATATATACCGGTCTAAGTATGCGACACACTAATTTTAAGCGTAGTACAGCTGGTTTTGATCAGAGTTTTCTTTCTTTTAGACTGATTGCTCTACTGGGAGCGATGGAAGATAGAGACGGGTGGTGACAACCCAGTTTTCCCTCCAATATAGCCATAACTATGGTGTATATCAGGTGAATTCATTTCTTTCTCAAGGGTATTAGCGCGAAATGATATGCAATGAGCCACGTCCAGGAATTGAACTCGGCTTGGATATTCCATTTAAGACGGTAACCATTACAGTAAGCGCGTCTCTTGTCGGATCATGTCCAGTTTGATGATGGGATTAATAGTTTTTTACTAACTCTGTCTTAGCATATCAAATATGGGAAAGCAGTTGCTCACATTCTATGATTTTTATTGTAACAATATCGGCAGTTAAAACACCGATGTTTTTTCGCTTTATCTCAGAAAGGACGACAGCACTTCTACCATAGTCCGAAAGGAACGTGTACAGTTATTCTATTGATTAATCGTTTCAACCTTTCTAGGATTATTTTCTACCTGGAAGTAAGAGAATCGCATTCATTATTAGTTCATTATTTCATTCTCTGTGTTGTTTTTTTTAACATTTTTTGGGTTAGGTTTGGTAGCTCAGTCTAATGACGTATCAACAGCAGTGGCGCTATTTAGCACAAATATAGAGGCACAGGGGCATAAGTGTGAAAGGGAACTTAATTACGTGACAAGATTTCAAACTCGCTTCCAACGATGTCACAATCTAGTACGTTAGCCATTATGCCACGGAGACTCTCCAGTTTTTTTTTTGGGGGGGGTTGCACACGGTCCAATCAAATACAGATAATTATTTAACGTTCTATCTATGTGTCATAAATTATAATTTATGACACATAGATGGAACGTTAGCAAGTTGTATCAGAGTGGGTCATGAAAGGTTACTTAACACCCTCCAGATTTTCAGATTTAGAGCCTCACACAGTTAAATTGTCTTAAGTAATTGATAATAACCTTTTGAAAACAGTTTATAGCAATGTTACTGGGATGAGTTTTCGGAATAGTAACGAGAATCGTAACTTACAATGAAAAGGATTTATTTTACAAGTCATACAAAGATGTTTTAACAAAGATAGCTAGTCTCTCTAGGAATGCAATTTATCTGACATCCCACCGAGTCAGAATATGGTACAAGTCCGTTTTATGGTGAGGGTCACTCACAAATTGAGACTCATGCGTGGCAGAAATTCTTAACTCTGTCGGCATTGCACTTTTTGGGGTCGCCTCTGGCACCATGTAATAAACCCAGTCCTGCAAGTAGGCAAAGACATCGGGGAACTGCACCCTGAAGACAAGGTGTCATAGTAAGCAAACAACTGCCCGTTACGAATGTCATGCGGGCGACCCGAAGGCCTGGTCGCTGACTCGTCTCTTACTACGAATGCGAGCCAGCCAACACTGTCAATGCTCACATTAAAAAAAATAGTCCATTCTAAACAGAATAGTATTAAAACTTAATATTTATTCTCTACAATAATGTTATAATCCTTAATTCTATTTGAATTTTTTTTTTTACAGTTACATGGCATCAAGTATTCCTGTCTGATATTAATAACTGCAAATAGTTGTATGATTTCAGTTATTTTTAATAGATAAAAATAATTAGATTGTTTCAAGTAATTATCTCTTTTTCATAATAATCATTTCTATACAAATATTTACATAATTTCAAAGAATTAGCACGGATCCTGAGTAAGCAATTATAGTTTTAATTAACTATTTTAATACAAATGATTTGTGCACATTTATATAATTACAATAACAGTCTTAATACAAATTCGTTATATATTTTCAATATTAGTCTTAATTCAAATAATTTACACATGGTTAAATAGTTTCAATAATAATCTTAATTCAAATAATTTTCTCAACCCTATATAGTTTTAATAGTAGTCTTATTACAAATAATTTGCACACAGTTATATAATTAGAATATTAGTCTTAACCCAAATAATTCGCACACAATTATATAGATTCAGTATTAGTTTTTACTCAAATAATTTGCACACAGTTATATAGTTTCAAGATTGGTCTTATTTTAAATGAATTATTTACAGTAAAATAGTTTCAATACTAATCTTGCTACAAATAATTTACGCACAGTTATTTAGTTTCAATAATAGTCTTAATACGAATATGTTTCACAGTTATATAGTTTCAATATGAGATTTCACAAATGATTTACACAGTTATATAGTTTCAATACTAGTCTTAATACAAATAATTTGACTGCAGTTATATAGTTTCAATACTAGTCTTAATACAAATAATTTGACTGCAGTTATATAGTTTCAATACTAGTCTTAATACAAATAATTTGAATGCAGTTATATAGTTTCAATACTAGTCTTAATACAAAAAATTTGAATGCAGTTATATAGTTTCAATACTAGTCTTAATACAAATAATTTGAATGCAGTTATATAGTTTCAAGTAATTAATAATGATCCTTTGAAAATGGTTATAGCTTCAAGCAACTATTCTTAATTCAAATAATTCACTGTTGCATTTCAGCAAGTATTCCTATCGAATACCAATTATTTGTAAACAGAACTTTTTCACCCAAAGACGAGACTTTAACCATATTTACCCAACCCCTCCGCTTGGGCAGGATATGACACAAGGTCAATTTTTATGCGAAGTTTAATAGGTTTGAATTCAGAGTTTTCCTTCTCCTAGTCTAGTTGCCTCATAAAGGCTGAAGAACTCAGTCTGCCCTACTATTTACCCATAGCTGGAGGGAGAATAATTGGATTCATACCTTTCCCAAGGCTATTAGTGCAATGTGAAATGCTATCAGTCTCGTCCAGGATTGGAACTCGTGTTGCAGTGTCCATTTCCTACGGCGATAACCATTACACCACGGGCACCTCCAGACGAGACTCTAACAGGTACTACCCATTTGAGTTGGAGTGGAAAAGGGAGTGATGGCAATAAAGAGGTGACTACACGCTTCCCATAGATTTCGATCAAGGGCCTGACTATCATTGGTAGTTTAGTGTCAAACACAGGCCCACCTTTTTTAATGCTTTTTTTACCCTTTCCTGGGAAATATAGTCAGCTTATTCGAAACTTCTCTGATCGAACGACCATTCGACGTTTTGTGCATTGAAAATTCTTATACCATGAATTGCTACTGGTAACCTTTTCAATCAACATGTGCAAACATGGAAAAATTCGGACGGATACACAACAACTTAGAGGGATTAATTAAAGCAAAATTTTCTCTTTATTATTATTATTCTACTTTTTTGAGAGTTTTTCACACTAACGCTGGCTAATGATCTTTCACTGGAGTCTGAGTGACTGCAAGTCTCCGCTAGTCTCCAGGACTCTTCTCCGTATTTTAGCTGATCTTAACAATGCTGTCATTTGGATAGTCACAGCTCGTCCTCCGATTTCTAACACTTCCTGCTTCTTTACCAAACTTTTGAAGATCGTTCCAAGTGCACCAATTACAATTAGCATCACTGTAATCTTACGTTCCATAGCTTTTTTAGTTCACTGCCAAGCTCCGAGTAGCTGTCTCTCTTTACCTTTTCTTTGGTATGCCAGGACGGCAAAGTCCACAATTCAGCAGGTAATTATTTTTTGTTAATTATATGTAAGTTTGATTTTCTGGCTGGGATTATATGATCTGTTTGAGTCTCAAAATCCCAGAGAAGCTTGTGTGTCTCATTCTCCAGGAGAGATTCTAGTTTGTGTATATATCATTTGTTCATATGGTAAAATTTAGATTTCTTGCACAATTTCCAGTGGATCACCTTCCGACCAAGTCGGGTTTACTCTTGTTCTCTTTTTGCGTTAATTTCCTGCATTCGCTTATTTTGCGATCAATCATTTCTTCTTCTTCTTCTTCTTCTTCTTCTTCTTCTTCTTCTTCTTCTTCTTCTTCTTCTTCTTCTTCTTCTTCTTCTCATTATTATTATTACTATTATTATTATTTACTCCTTTAGAGTTTTTCACATCAGCTAATGCTGATGGTTTTTCACTGGGGTTTGAGTGAATGGAAGTCTCCTCAAGTCTCCAGGACTCTTCTCAGTATTCTGGCCGTTTTTAATAATGCTGTAGTCTGGATGGTCTCCACTCATTCGCCAACTTCCAAGTCCTCCAGTCCCTTTAATAGTTCTTTAGTTATTGTACCAAAAGCACTAATTGCGATTGGTATAATTGTCACCTTCATGTTCTATAGATTATTTTTTTTTCAATTCCCTTGTAAGGTCGAGGTACTTATCCTTCTTTTCACATTCTTTCAGTTTTATTCTGTGATCAGTCAGGACAGCAAAGTCGACAATTTTGCAAATTCTCTCTCTTTTTTTTTTGTTGATTATTATTATGTCTGGTCTTCTAGCCGAGATTAGGTGATCCGTTTGTAGGTCAAAATCCCAAAGGAGTTTATGTGTCATTTTCTAGGACAGATGCTTGGTTATGCATATACCATTTGTTCGTATGGTAAAATTTAAATTTCTCGCACATCTCCCAGTGGATCACCTTGCCCACCCAGTAGTGTCTAGTCTTATATTTCTTCTGTGCTAATTTGCTACATTCGCTTTCTACTACTATTCTTTAGAGAGTTTTTAACACCAGCGTTAGCCGATGGTTTTTCGCTGAAGTTTAGGTGACAGCGAATCTCTTCAAAGTATCCAGAACTCGTCTTAGTATTCTGGCCGATCTCAACAATGCTGTAGTTTGGATGGTCGTCAGTTATCCTCTTACTTCTAAGTCCTTCAACCCTTGTACCAATCCTTTGTGACTGTACCGAGCGCACCAATTACAATAGGCTTCATCGTCACTTTTACGTTCCATAGATTTTACAGTTCTCTAGCAAGGTGTAGGTAGTTATCTCTCTTTTTGCTTTCTCTCAATTTTACTCTGAGGTCAACTGGGACACCAAAGTCGACAATTTGGCATGTTCTTTTCTTTCTTTTGGAGAAAGAATATTTAAAGAACAAACAATAAATACAAATACATGATTTCTTTTTCCTTAACTTGGATTGCGTACGAGGGATTATAAGACATTCAAACTCATCGATAGTGGAAATTGTTTACTTGCTAATTTTTTTTTTTCATTTTTAGGATTTTATTCAGCCATTTTGCTTCTTGAAGAGTCTGTTGTTTTGTTGTTTAGTTTTGTTTTTTGGGTTTTTTAAAAAATTTGCTTGACACACAGTCCTTGTTTGTTGTTTCTCACGCTGTCTGGTGAGCAGATCAAAAAACGCACCGACAAAAAAAATCTCATTATTTCGCGTTCTTTATTAGCGGGACTACGTCATTTGATTTTCAGCAAGAAATAGCGATTATTTTCTGCAATTTATTTGTCACACAGACAAAAAACTTAATCTTTCATGTTTTTTCTAAATCGAACAGTCTGATCACATCATTCTTTCTTTCTTTCTTTCTTTCTTTCTTTTTTTCTCTGTCTCTGTTCAACTCTATCTCTGTATCTACATTCATTTCTAGATATTTGAGTCTTGTCTGGTCATAGCTATCTATTTTATTTGCAACGATCTACCCGTCAAATCATATCATCCCTTTTTCTCCTTTCTCGCTCTCTCTCTCTATTAATAGATAGATAAATAGATAGATATCAGTTTACTCTTTTTCTCTTCTTAATCTGGCAGTTTATCTATCGTTCTATCTATCTGCAAACGGACACAGACAGACTCACACACATACCAATATATATATATATATATATATATATATATATATCTCCGAAAATTCGGACGAATTTCTTTTCATAAAGATCTATTTATCTGTCTGTCTGTCTGTCTGTCATGTTTTGAAGAAATCGTAGGTGAGAAACTGAGTTATTACGCTCTATTAACCCATATATATATATATATATATATATATATATATATATATATATATATATATATATATATCAGTCCGTTTGTAACTATTTCTTTTCGTTGAAATCTATATCTCGATCTCTCTCTATATACGTGTATATATATATATATATATATATATATATTAGTCTATCTCTCGATAATTATTTAATTCTTTACCAAATAATTCTTTCGAAAGTCATTCCTTTATAAACTATAGCACTTTTACTCTCAGTATAGCGTCGTTAACTATTTTACACGATAGTACATTTTAAAGCTTTTTTCGACTTTCTTCTTAAAATTATAACCGTTTTTTTTTTATCTTCCTGTCTTCTAGTCTTTCAATCACACGATTTTTTTCAAAACTCGCTCTCTCTTCAGTCGATTTTTGCTTTAGTCAATCTACACAGTGCCGATCTATCAATCTATTTATATATCCATCTGACATCTTGCTTCGCTTTCACTTCTCCCTTCCTGTTGGTTCAGTCACAGGCCGTGTGGAGTGCGAACAAGAAGCTAGTGAAGTATTTACCGCGTCCCGATTCTGTAGTTACAGAGGCACATTCGATCAAGTGGATGTAGCAGCCGATTTTTTTTTGCCTGCCTAATGCATCAGATATGCATGTGTGTATCAACTGCACTCGGGTATGTATTGAAGTCATTTTTCTGCTCGTATGCAAACGTTTAACAGGGAGTGCAAGTTGAAAACACACGTAA
>CAUZXS010001333.1:47500-52500 GCA_963585895.1 Sepioteuthis lessoniana
GAACTTACCTACTTCAGCTCTGAGTGGACACAGGATGTAGACTAGAGGATCTACCGGGAGAGATGGATGACAGAGACGAATGGATCGAGAGGGACAGGGAAATCCGTGTGATTTGGTGAAGATGATGGTGCACGCAAACATTTTTGGTTTTGTTTGGTTTCTTTGTTTTAATGGCATATCAACCTTTTGTTAGTTATTTGATGCCAAAGCCATTCTCCTAGAAGAACAGTAGTGGTACTATTTAAACCATAGCGGGGAGGATTAGGGGGTCCATACCTTTCCCAAGGGTATTTGCCCGAAAGTGAACGTAATAGCACGACTGGAGTACGAACACGCTTAGTTCAATTCCGCAGTCCATCGCTTTAAACCATTATACCACGAGGACACCCCTCCAAACATTTTTATTGTCCGCTGTATATACATACTCAGCGTCAGATATGCATGCATACCGTAAATATTTGTGGATAAGTCGATCTCATGTACTTGTTGACCCTTGATTTAGAATTATAATATCTGTATTCTTTTTTTAATTAATCCTCCTTGAGGAGCTTGTGTGCGATCTTTATCCACTCATTATTCAAGTCCGAGAATTAGGTTTGTATTGGTTTTAGTTTTGTTTAGGTTTTATGGCATATCAACCTTTGTAGATTAATTAAAGCCAAATCCAATTTTTATACATATAAACTGTTCCATTTTAAACAATTCAGTTTAGCATAATAACGCAGTTTAAATGTCAAAGCAGTTCTATTTCAAACAATTCAGTTTAGCGTAAACACAGTGTTGAATTCTATTTAACCCATTGATGAGACCCTATCAGTTGCTTGCACTCCGAGTCAGAGTGGACCTGAGAACGATGTTAATAATGGGGTACTCCGCATTCCCCAAAGCTCTAGCGTTACTGAAGTCTCACCATCTGATTGTTTAGTGTCCTATCCAACAAACTCGATGAGGGTTCTTATCCCTCAGCAAAAATGCAGTCGGTGTTGTCTACAGCCCCAGCCCGAGAATTAGGTTATCAAAATTCGACCTAGATGCGGGATATATTATATACATTTCAGTGCGTATATTCTTATTGATAAAAAGTGCAGACGAACTCCCACCTACGTATTGGTGAATGCAGAATACAAACAATTACACAAACATACGTGCACCACACACATACATATATATATATAAATAGGTGTTTCTGTGTGTATGTAGGGGGTGTCCTCGTGGCGTAATGGTTAAAGCGATGGACTGCAGAATCGTAGTAAGGGAGTTCGTACTCCAGT
Source organism: Sepioteuthis lessoniana (assembly GCA_963585895.1). Classification (NCBI taxonomy): domain Eukaryota; kingdom Metazoa; phylum Mollusca; class Cephalopoda; order Myopsida; family Loliginidae; genus Sepioteuthis; species Sepioteuthis lessoniana. The sequence continues at coordinate 48,772 of CAUZXS010001333.1, forward strand.
CACGCTATGTTCACTTTCGGGCAAATGCCTTTAGGAAATGTATGAACCCCCTTATCCTCCCATCTATGGGTTAAATAGTACCACTACTGTTCTTCTCGGAGAATGGCTTTGGCATTAAATAACCCACAAAGGTTGATATGCCATTAAACAAAGAAACCAAACCAAACCTGTGTGTATTTGTATCTCTGTGTATGTGTCGGTGTGTGCCTTCATGCGTGTGTGTGTGCTTTAATATTTGTGTGTGCATACATTCCTCAGTGTGTGTGTGTGTGTGTGTGTGTGTGTGTGTGTGTGTGTGTGCAATGTAAATAAATAATATGCGTTACATATTTAGTGTAGCGGTTATCATCTTAGAAAATGGAATCGGTGACCAAGGTTCAAATCCTGGCCGAAGCACTTTGTCTCACATTTCGCGCTGATGCTCTTCTGAGAGACATCAATCTTTCTCTCTCTCTGTCTGTCTCTTTCTCTCTGCTCTCTCCAGCTGTGAGTAAACAGTAGAGCAGATTGGATTTTTGCTTTGCCACGGCAATCAGTCAACGAGAAGAAAAACTCAAAATTTAAACTAGCTTTACGCCGCTTGACCATGTGTCGAATTCGGCCCGTTACGGAGATCTTAGTTAAATACTTACAAGTCTGTCTCACTTAAGCGTTTGTCACTTTCGGTTTTAAATCAGTCTCTTCAATTTTTCCCTTATTCAGCTGTGCTCGTGCATGTATGCCGGATTGTCTCGTGTCTAAGTCGATCTGTCAAAATTCGATCTATACATGTATAGTGTATAATAATATTCATTTGATTGTGTTTGGGTGTGTCTTATGGAAACCGTTGTGGTTTAGTTAATGCCAAATAATACAAGTAAATGTATATATAATCATTTTCCACGTTAAACGTTTGGGCTTTTAGACTTTTGTCAGGGCGTGTACGTTATTGAATCTAATGAAAAAAGATGAGAAGGTTTTAAAACATTCTATTTCCATTGTTTGTATTCTGGGTCATATAAGAGTTTCGAAATTTATTTTCAAACATACATAGCACAGCAATCTATCTATCTATGTTAATATATTATTTAGTTTATATCTACCAATTATCAATCCGTCTTCATCAATGTTAGTCTACTTTCTATCTCTGTTTGTTCAGTTAAATTATCTATCTATCTATCTATCTATTAAAGTATGTATAAACGATGAAGACGAATTATTTAAAATAAGGGATTTCGTGATTTTTCACCGCTAATCTGACTAAATAAAGAGTCACTGAAAAACAGGTCTCTTTTTGATGGTATTCTGGTTTGAAATGATGTTAGATTCAACAATTTTCCGGTGTTTTTTTTTATTATGTATATAAACTAACATCTTGGAATCTTACAGATTAAAGTTGTGAGTAGTTTCGTTATTTATGTTTCCTTTTTTAAAATCCCTCGTGTGCTCGTAAATTCTGTTATTGAGTCTTCCTGAAGATTCAACAGCATACTTTTACTACAACCCAGGCATGGAATTTCTGCTATCGATTCGATATGGATATTGTTATTTTTATCATTGATTAGATTCCTGTCTTTGAGAGTTATTGATAGTTTAATTTTTTCAATGAATCGTGGAGTAAAGTGATATATCCATATAAGGGGTTGGCCATGGAAAAATTATTGTTTAGAATATTTGGAGAACATTTACGTCTTTAAGTTTTGCAAGATTTTATTTTAGCATGTTGTATTGAAGATTTAGGATATTGAAGTGACGTAAAGGGATTTTATATATTGTTATATCCATCATTTAAAAATTTGGGTGTGCAAATGAAAATCCTAAGAGCCCTATAGTCATAATCTATGATTATATAAATATACATATATACTCCGCCGTGGGTTGAGCACTCGTATGGGGAAATGCCGTCTCCAACATGCGTGTAAATACAAATATTTTCTCATGGATTGAGCACTCTGGTTGCTAATAAACGTATATGCGAATATATACCTTAAAATTTCCTTCACTTACGCAGAGATGGCGATAGCTGAGGGCTAAGACATCTGAATGAGGTAAAATAAGCCGGGTTTCGATTCCAGCTTGTAGCCTCTTGCGTGTCTAGCCACACTGAAGAGTTGTGATACAACGAGACAGTCTGTAATGACAATATATATATATATATATATATATATATATATATATATATATATATATATAATGATTTGTAAGCTAACCGTTTGTAGGTAGCGTTATTTTTAAAAGACACTAAACTCATTTGTTTGCACACAGATGAAAGGCTTTAAGTGTTGCTATCAAGCACAACTAAAAAAAAAATATTTATTAAATGGTCTCAAGTATTGTTATTTAACCATAGCAATTCTGTTAATCAAGTATTCCTATCACATACAAAAAAAAGTTGCTGCCATAAGCAAAGTGCATATTTTTGCGACAATTCATTCTTGGCCCAATCAGCTGGAGCAGTAGAATACGCCGACTGTATCTCTGCAGACCAGTGAGATCCTACCCCCTCCCAATGAGTACACTTGATATGACACTAAACCATCTGATAGTGAAGCTCCAGTGCAGGAGCTCAGGAGAATAGGGATTACCCCTTCATTGCTATTACTCCCAGATCCACTTAGACCTTATAAGATCTCAAATATTGGCCAAATAAAACTGCATTTACTATAGTGGAAGCTATTTAACTGGCGAAAATCGAACTATTAGTGTTTGATAGCAATATTTGAAATCATTTAACTACGTGCAAATAAAACTGTTTATGATGGCAATATTTGAAACCACTGAACTGGGTGCAAACTAGTGAGCCCTGGCTTGTGTAAAAGAAATTTCCTAGAAATTATTCATTAAGAAATTATATATATATTATTTATGTATGTATAAACAGGATTTTGCATTACATAACACACAAGGTATTATATGCCATAAAAAACAACTTTACGAATCATATATATTTAATCTATATATGTATAAAAAAAGATGTGGCACTAAATAACCTACAAAGGTTGATATGCCAAAATTCTCAATCAACCAACTTTACAAATCATATTTGATATATATATATATATATATATATATATATATATATATATAGGGTTTGTCATTAAATGATCTGCAAGGGTTGATAGGCCATAAAACTGTCCTAACCAACCTTATTTAATATATAGATATGTATGAGCAGGGTTTTGCATTAAATAACCTACAAGGTTTTATATACCATAAAGTCCAATCAACCAACTTTACAAATCATATTTTATATATATATATATATATATATATATATATATATATATATATATATATATATATTTGTCATAAAATGGTCTACAAGGGTTGATATGCCATAAAACCCAATCAACCAACTTTTCAAACTTCACTTGTTAAATTTCCTACGAAGATAACCATTAAACTATAAGCTCCTCCAAATCTCTCTCTCTCTCTCTCTCTATATATATATATATATATAGGTATGTACGTTGGTATTTATGTGTATGTTTAACTGAAGAGAATAGGACTGATGTAACAAGAGAGATATGTTTCTATAAACTAAATTGATTGAATATAACGTTCTCTTGGCAAAAATTGTTCTCCTGATTTTTTTTCTTTTTAATCTTCATTGTAGGAATCTATTTAATGATTTCACTTCGCATACATTGCTAAAAAGGCTTCCGAAGAAAACGCTAGACCACATGATTATTTTGTTATTAATGTTAGAATGATTGAGTGAAAACGTCATCCCTGGGGCCCTGATAACGG
>CAUZXS010001333.1:57500-82191 GCA_963585895.1 Sepioteuthis lessoniana
AGGTTATCTAATACTAAATACTGGTTATATATATATATATATATATATATATATATATATATATATATATATATATATATATATAAGTGGATTGGATTAGTGAATTAAGATTTTGTAGGTAATTTCTTAACGAGTCAGGGCTCTGTTTTTTTGCATGCAGTTAAATGGTTACAAGTATTGCTCTCTGATATCATCAATCACGATTTAACATCAGTCATTTGTTTGCACGCTGTTAAATGTACATACATATATGAGTTGTAGGAGAATAATCAGTTGGTAAGTTTAGTTTTAAAACGTCAGAATTATTTATTTTCACACAATCAAAAATTGCTATAGTTTGCACACTGTTAAATCGTTTCCTGTACAGCAATCTAACTCTAAAAATTCTATTTGATATTAATCATTTGTTTGTACACTGCAAAATGTTTTCAAGTAAGTCTATTTATCACTAATAATTCTACTCAAGTTTATTTATTCATTTGCTCACAGTCAAATGGTTTCAATTATGGCTATGTAATACCAATAATTCAATTTTTGTAAACAGTTAAATGGTTTCAAATATTGCTATTCAACACAATTAATTTAAGTTGAAATTACTCAATCGTTGGAACATATTTAAAAACTTTTAAGTATTGTTATGTAACGCTAACAATTCAGTTTAACGTCAGTCATTTGTTTGCACACAATATATGCTCAAACAGTTCTATTTGACCCATAAATGGGACCCGAACCGGTGAGTATGGCAATGAAGTGGTACTCCACATTCCCAAAGCCCTGAGACTGGACAGTCACCATTAGATTATTTGGTGTCATATCCAGGACACTCATTGTAGAGGATATGTTACCTCTCAGCAGGGATGTAGTTGGTATATTTTGACGGCTCCAGTCGGCCGGCGGAAAAGTAATTGGTGACTTTGATCAAGTTGTAGAGATTGAAATTTTTTTTTTTTTTAAATTTTTAATCTTTAAGGATTTTTTAGTTGTGTAATTATTATGCACTTGCAGGGGGTGACAGCGTGAAGGAAAAAAAACTTTATAGAGTGGGGTCATGGGTGGAAAAGCTTGTTCTTTCTTTTCTCTTTAATAATTAGGTTGTGAGAAGTAGCGTGATAGCTATAATCACGAAATTGCCAAACGGTGTTCAATACACTTCGCTGTCGTGGACAAGATTTAATTTAAGACCGGCATTTGCCACTACCACGACTGCCCCCACTTCACGACATCAATATTTGTTCGAGGTTAGGGCAAGGTTCTCTAGAAGTTGGTATTCATACTGCCACAGCAGATGTCCGAACGAGATTGAAGACATTGACTTACTACCAGATCCTTTCTTTTAGAATTCGATATCATTTGGATATGTAATAGACAGACTGTGAACTTATGGTCATCTTTATATGACTACATTAATTTAATTAAAATACAACTATATCTAATAATACTAATGAGTAGTAAAATTGGCAACCATAGTCGTGGGTAACCCGAAGGCTCACTTTTCAATAGCTACTACACCGAGGCGTGGGGAAGGGCGTTACTCCTTTCTCTACTTTACCCTCGATATTTACTTTATTATGCTGAGTGTTAAGTAAGGAGGCATCAAGTGCCATTTTTTGAGTCTTTTTTTTTTACTCGACCTGGGATTGAACCAACTGTTAACTCATAATTGGGTGAGAGGAGAAAGTGGATTCATGGCTTTTGTAAGAGCGTTAATGTGAAGTGAAACGGAAGTAGCTTCATTCAGGATTTGCACAATCCTGAATGAAGCTACTTCCGTTTCAGTTGCCGAATTCATTTCTAACAATGATCATCGTTACTCTACCCTCTCCACCAAAGAAACAATAATGATTGATAAAGAAGAAAATTATCATATTTACCCAACCCCTCCTCTCAGGCAGGATATGACACAAGGTCAATTTTTTAAGTGGAGTTTAACAGGCTTGAATTCAGAGTTTTCCTTCTCCTAGACTAGTTGCCTCACCAAGGATGAAGAACCTAGTCTGTCCTACTATTTACCCATAGCTGGAGGGATAATAATTGGATTCATACCTTTCCCAAGGGTATTAGTGCTATGTAAAATGCAATCAGTCTCGTCCAGGATTTGAACTCGTGTCGCCGTGCCCATTTCCTATGACGATAACCATTACACCACGGGCAAAATTATGTTGGAAAATATGTAGGTATTTACCAAACACAAAACACTTCAGTCATGAACAATATGTGACGTAAGTCTAATTTGTTAAGCGAAGCACTACGGTTTGAATTCGCAATTCTCCTTCAATATTGTTTGCTTAACCAATCCGTTCAACTGTTTGTTCATGGCTGTGAAAAAAAGGCATCAAGTTTGAATTCATATTTTCCTTCTCCTTGACCGATTGCCATACGGAAGTATTCAGTCTACCCAACTATTTAACCATTGCTTCTACTCTGGCTCCGTGTCGTAGCACTTGATAGAATCCAAAGGAGGTGCCTGTGGTGTAATGGTTATCGTCGTAGGAAATGGACACGGCGACACGAGTTCAAATCCTGGACGAGACTGATTGCATTTCACATAGCACTAATGGGAAAGGTATGAATCCAATTATTCTCCCTCCAACTATGCGTAAATAGTAGGGGAGACTGAGTTCTTCAGCCCTGGTTAGGCTACTATTCAAGAAGGAAAACACTGAATTCAAACCTGTTAAACTCCGATTCAAAATTGACCTTGTGTCATATCCTGTCCGAGCGGAGGGGTTGTTAAATATAGATAGAATCCTATCTATGGATCAAATAGAATTGTTTGACATTTAAACAGAGTGCAAAAAATGGCTTATAGAATCCTATCTATGGATCAAATAGAATTGTTTGACATTTAAACAGAGTGCAAAAAATGGCTTATAGAATCCTATCTATGGATCAAATAGAATTGTTTGACATTTAAACAGAGTGCAAAAAATGGCTTATAGAATCCTATCTATGGATCAAATAGAATTGTTTGACATTTAAACAGAGTGCAAAAAATGGCTTATAGAATCCTATCTATGGATCAAATAGAATTGTTTGACATTTAAACAGAGTGCAAAAAATGGCTTATAGAATCCTATCTATGGATCAAATAGAATTGTTTGACATTTAAACAGAGTGCAAAAAATGGCTTATAGAATCCTATCTATGGATCAAATAGAATTGTTTGACATTTAAACAGAGTGCAAAAAATGGCTTATAGAATCCTATCTATGGATCAAATAGAATTGTTTGACATTTAAACAGAGTGCAAAAAATGGCTTATGCTGAATTTAAGTTTTAAAAATAGACTGGTTGACATTTAATTGTGTATAAACAAGTGACTGATGTTTAATTGAATTGTTAGTGATACATAGCAATCATCATCATCATCATCATCATCATCATCATGTCGTGCCGCCAGCACGGATATCCCTGACCCTCTCTCACAGTGTTGCTGTATGTATGTTCGAGCTGGTCGTCCTGCTTTTGCTCGGCCACTTGTGGGGGTCCAATACTCGGAACCGTTTAACTTTGGTTTATGCTAAATTGAATTGGTAGAAATTGAATTGTTTGATCATGTAACTTTGTGTATCTACAAAATGTGTTCAGAAATCATTTATTTGCATATATGTAAAAAACAGGAATTGGCATTGAATAACTAATACTGTTTGATATGCCATAAGACTAAACCAAATTATCAATATCTAGAAGAGAATAGCTAGATTCATACCTTTCTTAAGGATCATAAGGATATGTAAAATACATACAGTTTCGTCAAGGATTTGAAACGCTCTAAAAACGCCCAAACGAAACCGCCGAGTCCATCTTTTGTAGTGAAGTAAAAAACTCCCTCCCACCACCCAAAAAGAAGAAAATATGGGTATGACGAGTGTGACACAAAACTGCAAATGATCATGAGGCTCCAGTTCTGGATTTTCGGGGTGTATGGAATACCCTTTTATTGCCATTACCCCCAGGTTCAATGAATGGCCTTGCCGTTTACCTATCTATGAGAAAAAGGTATGACCCGTGGTCGTACTGTTTTGCTCATACTAAGTGGTCGTACTACTATGGGTAAATAGATCTGTTTAAAAAAAAAACCGTATGCGATAGGATCGTGTGCAAAAAAAAAATTATTTAAAAAAACAAATACAAATATGAACGTACAAAGAACGTGACCTCAGAGCATGAAATAACCCTACACAGGTTAACTTGCCATTGAAATCAATCTGGACGTTTAAATCTGGTCTGGCCTGCAACCAGAAATATGCATATGTAGCTGTCCAAGCACTTGATAAAAAAGAAAGGAAGAAAAATAACCAGCTTACAGATTTTTAAAGACGTTACTACTTATCTACACCTGCAAGTATCAGTGGGTGTGGTCAAGTGTCAAAGTAACGACCTGTTGTGCATACGTTATATCCAGAAATTGAAAGTCGCCTAAGCTAAATGTCACATTTCTCGAGCCATTAATGGGTAATCGATACTATGTCTTGTTTATTTGACACTACAAGTGACATAAGTTAAAACGATCATTTCGCATTCACACACACACACACACATATAACATTTATGGGAACTCAACTGATTTTCATGGGGCTATCCTCGTGGTGTAATGGTTAAAGCAATGGACTGTGAAATCGAAGTAAGCGAGTTCGTACTCCAGTCGCACTATTACGTTCACTTTCGGGCAAAATACTCTTGGGAAAGGTATGAACCCCTTTATCCTCCCAGCTATGGGTTAAATAGTATCACTAGGAGAATGGTTTTGGCATTAAATAACCAACAAATATTTATATGCCATTAAACAAAGAAACCTGATAATCACTCTAAAAGGTTAATTTGCATAAAAAAAAAATTCACTCGAGATGCTGTGATTTTTGTCAGTATTTTTCTATTTATGGACCATTCCATTGGTTGGTTGGTTGGTTGGCATATCAACCTTTATAGGTTATTTAGCGTCAGATCCATTTTATGCAAATAGTTCTATTTTAAACAATTCAGTTTAATCGTCAAAAACATTTCTATTTCAAGCTATTCAGTTTTTCAAACAGTTCTAATTCAAACAATTCAGATTTTAAACAATTATAGATTTTAAACAATTATAGATTTTGTTTATACACAGTTGAATGTCAAAACAGTTTTATTTTAAACAATTCAGTTTAGCGTAAGTACAGATTCAATGCCAAAACTATACCATTTCAAACAATTCAGTTTAGCATAAGTACCCAGTTTAAATGTAAGTACAGAGTTTAATTGTCAAAAACATTTCTATTTCATGCTATTCATTTTAGTCAAACCGATCTAATTTAAACAATTCAGTTGAGCATAAGTACGCAGTTTAAATGTAAGTACAGAGTTTATTTGTCAAAAACATTTTCATTACATGTTATTCATTTTAGTCAAACAGTTCTATTTGACCCACAGATAGGACCCTATCAGATGCTACCACTACGGGCCAAAGTGGACCTGTGAGCGATGACAATGAAAGGGTACTCTGCATTCCCCAAAGCTCCAGCATTATTGGAACATCATCATCAAATTCTTTTAGTGTCGTATCTGGGACACTCGTTGGTGGGTCTTACCCCTCTGCAAAGAAGCAGTCGCTGTATTCTACAGCCAAAACCAACTGGGCAAGAGGATTTGCCATTCAATGCATTCGAGTTAGCTATTAAATTTTGAGAGACTTTGGAGATGACTATGTCTGGCTTGCGATGAAAACTGGAAGGATCAAAACCCGAAATAATTTTCAAAATCTTTTCCATGTAAAAATATCAACAATGCAATTTTTTAACCAATCAGATATATTGATAAATCAACTTTTTAGCTAATTTCAAGCTTAACTAAACTCTATAAATGAACAAAGAAATAAATATTTCTTCAACAAGTATGATACTGTCTATACTTAACTAAATAATCGTAAGTAATGAATTATTACTTACGAAAATACCTTCGATGTATTCCTTTTGCATGAAAATCTACATTCTTTTCTTTCAAGAATGTACTTCATTTCAACTTCTTTGATTTTTCTAAAATTAAATGTACGTTGTTTTATTTATTTATTTATATTTGAAATATTTCCCCAGCTGATATAATAAGCAGATCACATACACGTTAAGGCAAAAATACATTTTCTCTGTTACATAATGACAAACGGATACAAAGACTTTTATACGAACAAAAAATAACCCTTTATTTAAAGATAACAATTACTGCTATATTTCATTGCACGAATCTGAACTATATCTGTCAAAAATATCTATGCTACGACTAATTTTATCTTTGCTTACCCGTAAAGATTTTGTAATTTCGTTTTCAGCAAATTTTCACACAACCTAATGAATTAAAAGTAATAAATTTGTCGATCGATTTTTTTTTCATCCATTTACATATTTATCTGCGATATATATATATATATATATATATATATATATATATATATATATTGTCGGAGGTCTGCTTAAGATCAGAATGGTTGTTCCTGAAAGCAAGAATAGACGATCAGTATAAGAGATCAACATCGACATTAATGTTCAGCCAATTGTTTTTTTTTTAATTTTTAAAGTTGTTGTTGTTGTTGTTGTTGTTGTTGGTGGTGGTGGTGGTAAGGTTTAGTAATTACACTTGTTTTTCAAACTGATGTACGTATGCATGTATGATATGCAACATATTTATTGTAACCAGATAACTGCTGAAATTTTGCCGCGTTGAAGATCTACTTGTCTGAAGAGACAAAATTTCACCTCACAGCTACAATCTACATGGGTATAGTAAGATATAAAAATAGCTTGTTAGATATATATATGATTAAAATAAAACAGAAAGTAAGTCCTCGGTGGCTCTTCTTCCTATTTTTAGAACTGAGCTCGTGATACAAGGTGTGTGCATATGAATTAAACACTTTTCTCTCTTTTGACCAAATTCGGAATCTTATTTATTTTTTTACACCTTGAGGCTTATCTAAGATGGATGACGTGAAAGGCATTCATTCAGATGTCTACAATTCGACACCAAGTTGGTTTTCTTTATAAACCACTTGCTGACTTCTGAATACCCTAGTAAGCCTAGTTTTCTTCAAGAAAGAGTCAGGAGTTATACATCTATATATATATATATATATATATTGAACCAACTGATTTACATAAAGGCGACATTTCTTTTTTAAACATATTTAGATAAATAGAAACAAAATTTCACTTCTGCTTATTCTATAGTAGTAATATACTAATTATTTTTTTCGCTTAGATGTGGCTCAAGGCCGTATGAATGGGGAGGTGCCCGTGGTGTAATGATTATCGTCACAGGATATGGACACGGAGACACGAGTTCAAATCCTGGACCTGACTGATTGCATTTCACATAGCACAAATACCCTTGGGAAAGGTATGAATCCAATTATTCTCCTTCCAGCTATGGGTAAATAGTAGGGCAGACTAGGTTCTTCAGCCTTGGTGAGGCAACTAGTCTAGGAGAAGGAAAACTTTGAATTCAAACCTGTTAAACTCCGCTTAAAAATTGACCTTGTGTCATATCCTGCCCGAGCGGAGGGGGTTGGGTAAATAGAATGAATGGGGCAGTAAATGAGACTCGAACTCACTTGGGAAGTTTTAGCTAGTCTAGCTTGCTAACCATTACACGACCCGAGCCGTTCAAGTCTTTGTATGAGTCGATTGACGTCTGGATGGAATTAATTAAAAAAAGGACTCAGCACGTTCAGTCGCAGCTGGAGCTATCTTCCAGGCAATTTACAGTGAAATAACAAAAATTATAAAGAATCGTAAACATTCATATAAAGTGTAGGAAAAAAAAGAAATAGGAGAGGAATTTACCGAAGAAAAGAACTTTACTGAAGGTAAGCAGAATAATTGACAGGAAAATGTTTTGAAGTACGCAGTTAAGGCAGATTATAAACATATATGATGCAAATGTATCTCGTTGCATGACTCCTTTCTAGACTCTAGTCACAATGTCGAAGAAGTTAGCATCACCATCAAGTGAGCAAAACATTTTTTTTTGAGCTTTTAGAATTATCATCATAGTTTCTGTGCAAAGTAGTCCTTGCCTTATCTTTCCTCTCTGAATCCATTCAAATGCCTTGGAGAAATCTACAAGCCAGAATGTTTCCTTGAGATTTTTTACGAGACCACTTTCGATGATGAGACGGATTGTCAGAATATGTAAACTTGTGGATCGATTTTTTCGGAAGCTGTTCTGATTTTTCCGACTATTTTTTTTCGAGTTCAGGTCAGATACGACTGAAGAATAGGGTATAACAAATAGTTGCAGCAGCAGTAAGATTTATGCCTTTGTAATTTAATGATTCCACGGTGGCCTTCCTTGGTGAAAAGGAAGATGCAGCTTTTGTTTATTTCTCTATTGTGCTTTATTCATACACAGCGTTACAAAAGAGAAGTATGACGTCAAATTTTCTTGTTTTCCATATTTCAGGAGGTATTTCGTCGAGGCCTACCGTTTTTTCTCCTTTTAACTTTCTTCAGTTTTGCATTAAGCTCAACCTCTGTAAACTGTCCTTTTGATCTCTTGTAGTCAATTAATATTTTTGAATGATTTATCAGTGATTTCAGGGAGGTTTCTGAGTAGAATCTTGAAACGTTCTTTTCATTACTGACGTCTTTCTTCTTGGCTGGCAGCATTTAGTTTTGCACTTGAGTGATCTTCCTTTCGCTCACCTCCTTCATTGCCTGTCATGCTAAGCATCATGGTTTATTTTCTATTGAATTTCGGATTATATTAATTTGCCTTTGAATGTAATCCAACTGTTCTTTTTGGTATGTGTTAATTCTCTCGAGACTTTTTTAAGTTTGTACACATTGGATTTTGTTTTATTTTTTTAATCAATTATTTTAGTTTTTTTTCATGCTATCACAAGCTCAGTCAGCTGGGGCTGTATAATACACCGACTGAATCTGTGTAGAGGAGTACACTTCCTCTACCGAGTGTCCTGTATATGACAATAAACCAGCATTATTAACATCGTTTCTAGGTCTACTCAGATCCGGAGTAGCAGCACTTAATAGAGTTCTATCTATGGGTCAAACAGAACAAACTGTGTGTGCAACCAAATGGCTGATGTGAAATTGTGACTGTTGTATAGCAATACTATTTAACTGTGTGCAAAAAAGAGCTCAGGCTCATTTAAGAATGTCATCTACAAAAAACATTTACAAGTTATATATATATATATATATATATATATATATATATATATGCATATATATATATATATATATTTGTACAAACTGGATTCGGCATTAGATAAAACCAAACCAAATAATGCCAGATATTTAATGCCAAATAATTGTGACTATTGTTTAGCAATACTTAAAACCATTTAACTGTGTGCAAAAAAAAAAAGAGCCCCGGTTCATTCAAGAATGTATTTTCAAGTCATATATATATTTAATATGTATATACGAATCGGATTTGGCATCAGATAACATGGTTATTTAATGCCAAATAAATGGTTGATATGCCATAAAACCAAACCAAACCAAACTAAACCATGTTATCTCGTTTTTTTCCTAACTGGCATTGACTCCCATGGAAATCTACATTTTGCTTTGGGTATGCACTTGGCTGCTACTTCTATAAGTTATATAATTAAGGAATGATATTTTTATATTAATCATTTTTCGTTGATTATATGTTATCATTCAGTTTGGTAGGGCTTTGAACTGTTCGGTTTAAGAGTCCAAGTACATAGTCATTGTGTGCAGTTTTTACGCTCGCTCGCATAGGATATGACAATCACCATTTGTCATAATAAACCCCCATACAGGAAATGGGGCTGAAGTGTAGATGAAGTCATACCCAGAAGAGATGATGCAGAGAATTTGAGGATTTTAAAAAAGACAGAGTTGGATTTTGACCGTTGAAAGGTGTACTTGGGTTTTCGGATCTCTTTCGACAGAGATCTTAGACATCACAAGATGCGCCGCACGTTGGGGTGGAGTCAGCATAGTATAGACAGCAAAGACTTTTAATAATTGTGTTCTTCTCCTCGTGTCGCCATGAAACGAAGTCAGGAATTAATAAAACAGTTTGTACCGAAACGACAGAGTCTGCCTGTATTTGTATATGTATTGTTTTATCATCACGGTATACAATATATATTGGTGGTATTAAAGTTTACTTATTCATCATTCAAATGTCTCCTATAGAATATCAAACTTACTTCTTACAGTTACAGTATATTCATTTCTAATATCACTCTTAGAAACTGAGGGCAAATCATATTGTGAACCTTTAACTATTTGTTTCTTATTTCTTCGTAGACTCCGGCAAATCTTTGCCGAGACGATTCTATCATCAGAACATAGTCCTTCAAAAGAAGAGTACGATTCACAGTTCAAAACTCTATTTATCCACCTCTTGTTTATAAATATACCAAATACTCAAAAAATGGTACTTGACGCTACCTTGCTGAACACTCAGCATTATAAGGTACGGATCAAGAGTAAAGTGAAGCAATCCAGGGAATGGAGTAGCGCCCTCTCCTACTCCTCGGTGTAGTAGCTATTAAAAAAGGGAGCCTTCGGGTCACCCTCGACTAAGGTTGACAACGTCCAAAGTTTTCCCTCCCTTTGGGGGGGGGGGGGCGGCAATTTAGTGTTTCGGCTTGCAAGCCTGTTCTCAGTTGAAAAAATCTGCTATATATTTGGTATTTCTGTTTCGCAAGATGTGTAAGCAGAATTTTTTATTTCTGTCTGGGACCATATGAATGTTCATGTCTCCATCAATGTATATGTTTGTTTGTTGGTTTTATGGCATATCAATTTTTGTAGGTTATTTAACACCAAATCTATTTTTATGTAAATAATCTGTTCTATTGAAAACAGTTCAGTTTAGCATAAGTACACAGTTTAATTGTCAAGAACATTTCCATTTCAAACTATTCAAGCAGTTATATGTGATAATTCAGTTAAGTGTAAATACAGTTTTAATGTCGAAAAACAGTTCTATTTCAAATAATTCAGTTAAGCATGAGCACGCAGTTTAAGTGTAAGTACGGTTTAAATGTCAAAAACGTTTCTATTTCAAGCTATTCAGTTTACTCCATTCAGTTTAGCATAAGTATGCTGTTATTTCTATTTAACCCATAGATAGGGCCCTATCAGGTGCTACCACTCCGGGCCAGAATGGACCTGGGAGCGATGGCAATGAAGGGGTACTCCGCATTCCCCGAAGCTCCAGCACTGCTGGAACCTCACCATCAGATTGTTTATTGTCTTATGTAGGACACTCGTTATGGGGGGGGTCTTACCCCTCTGCAGAGGTGCAGTCAGTGTATTCTACAGCCCCAGCTGACTGGGCAAATCAATGTATAGAATGCTCTGTTTCCGGATGTGTCGGACAAGACATGATGATCTTCGTCTTTATCTCTGTCATTTGTGAGACTATCAAAAGCAGACTGTTGTGCAGATGTTGCTATTTAATGAAGCACATATTATTCTCGGCTGGATTCTCTCATTACTATTTAGTGCTATTTAAACACGAGGACTGTGAAGCCTTCATATACCTCCTATAGCGGTATAGACGGAGTTTTTGCATGCACATGCCGACACAAATGTCTATACATTACCGGTATTATGGTATTTTGGTTCTAGATTATAATGATAATATAGATGTTCTTGTGAGCATAAGATATCTGCATTATGATCAGATGCAGTTGCTTTAGGTCAAGTAGAGGGTTAATGAACAAATTGAGATATATATATATATATATATATATATATATATATATATATATATATATATATTGAAGAGTTTATATGTAGGCAACAAGTTATTATTAAGGCAAGTTTTATTAAAGACGATGGAGCACTGTTTGTTTATAATTTCTAAGTCTTCTTATACCACATCTTCTGCCCATGCACTTTCAACCATAATTTTAGTCGTCATCAGACGTCGTGAATTTTGAGTTGACTGTTTAGTTTTAGTTTTATAGTTTTGATTATTTTTAGTTTTTTTTTATTTTAAAGTGGTCAGTTGGAACGTTTTTAGTGTTTTGTTTTAAAACGTTCCGTTTGAAAGGTTTAAAAATTTTTTTATTCTGTTGGATGGATTTTCTAAAAGGGTTGGTGATTTTAGTTATTAAAATGTTCAATACGTTGGCACCCGTGTTAAATGCTTTTTTATTTATGTTTTTTAATGCATATTCTTTCTAGGATTTGTATTCGTTTATCATTATTTTTATTTATGATTATTGTATTATCTGTAAGCATCTTCCTTACATCGGAAGATGTAAGTTGGTCAGTGCTATTGTTGTGTTATATAATTAAATGTTTATGGCACTATTTTCAGAAAGATGATAGGTGAGACGGTGAGATTGTATTGTAGTTGTATAACCAATCTAGGTATTATTTCTTGTTTTTCGGGAGGCACTCTCGAAATGGATATATAGATTTATAAACTACATTGGTTTTGTTAAGAAGTATTTTAACAGAGTTTGTGCTATTTCTAACTATGAGGTTTGATGTCTTAAATTTTATGTAGATGATAAGTTTCACTTGTGTATTTTTTTAAGGTTTAATGTGTATTTTCATAATGTTGGTTATTGCTTGTTCGTCTAATATGTAGTTATAGTGCATTTGATTTCTGTAATATAAATGAATTTTTTTAGTGTTTTTAGTGTTGGTAGTGAATGTTATTGTTTTTGTGAATGTTATGAAAGTATATATATATATATATATATATATCGGTTGATTCGAATAGATTACAATAGCTATTGACAAACCAACAGATCGTAATTGTTGAAATAAAAAGAAAAAAGAAAAAACAGATACAGCTAATTAACCGGGATGAAAGCTAATGACAAATCCTTAAATGATCGAAGAAAGCATACAATCACACATAAATACATACACGTATACACACACATACATACATATACACAAAATCACACACAGATATACACACAAAAACACACACTGAACGCACATATACACTCTCAAAAACACACATATGTATAAAAGCGTACATTCATATATACAAACATATACACACAAAAACACACACGTACACACATATACACAAATATATACACAAAAACGCGTACACACATATGCGTACACTCACGTACAGTTATATGCACTAAAATATACACGCAAAAACACTGGCGCGAACACACATATACACAAATATACAAAAAAAATCACGCCCTCACACTCACAGACACATACACACACGTGCATACATACATATGCAAACACTCCCACAAACAAATATACACAGTCATACACACACATACGTATACAGATATAAACTCACCCAGACATAAACACGCACAAACACACACATGAGCACACTCACAGTTATACACACACAAACACACACGCACACACACACACACACACACACAAACATACACATACACTTACACATACATACACACAAACTCACACATACGAACACAAACACGTACACATATAAACACACACATGCACAAACACACACACGTACACACGCACACACACGTGCACAATCAAACATACACGCACACGTACACATACATATGCACACACAAAACCACATTCTAACATACACAAACATTCATCCACAAACATACACAAAGACACACGTACACATATACACACGCAAAAACACACACACGTATACACATACACAAGCATATATACACATACGTACATACACATAAACATATACACTCATACATACATATATATACGCAAACTTACATACAAATACACATACACACAAATATACACATACGTGTAAACACACACACGTACGCACACAAGCATATAAAAAGATACGCACGCGTATACACAGAAGTATATACACATAAACATTTACACACTAAAAACATACAAACAAACATACACAAATACACACATACGTACACACACATAAATTCACACACACAAAAACATATACGAACACACAGATTAATAAGCACATGCACACATACACACAAAAGTAAACACACACACATACATACATACATACATACAGGTAATCACAGGCACGCAAATACACATGCACTAATAAATATACATACACAGATACACATACATAGGTACACACACAGTGACTCATAAACGCGTACACACATACGCCTATACACTCACACACACACACATGAACGCACATGAACGCACGCACACAAACACATGGTTAAACACATAAAAACTTACATACATGAACACAAATACCTACTTATACATACGAACGTATATACACATACGTGCGCACACATAACTGTACATACATACACATACACACACAAACACAAAACTGCGACAGATATCCTGTTTTTCCCGTGACTTTAACTTAATCTCAATAACAATTAACTTATCAATGGAAAAAAAGCTTTTATTTTTGGAACTTGATTTCCAGCACATTTTTACTGCTTTGCTAAATGGAGTCTTGTTAGGTTTGCTTGGGTTTGGTTTTATGGCATATCAACCATTGTAGGTTATTTAATGTCAAATCCCGTTTACAGATTATTTTTTTAAATGAAGTCTTGATTGGTTTGGTTGGGTTTGGTTTTATGGCATATCAACCATTGTAGGTTATTTAATGTCAAATCCCGTTTACAGATATTTATTAAATGGAGTCTTGATTGGTTTGGTTGGGTTTGGTTTTATGGCATATCAACCATTGTAGGTTATTTAATGTCAAATCCCGTTTACAGATATTTATTAAATGTAGTCTTGATTGGTTTGGTTGGGTTTGGTTTTATGGCATATCAACCATTGTAGGTTATTTAATGTCCAATCCCGTTTACAGATATTTATTAAATGTAGTCTTGATTGGTTTGGTTGGGTGTGGTTTTATGGCATATCAGCCATTGTAGGTTATTTAATGTCAAATCCCGTTTACAGATATTTATTAAATGGAGTCTTGATTGGTTTGGTTGGGTTTGTTTTTATGGCATATCAACCATTGTAGGTTATTTAATGTCAAATCCCGTTTACAGATATTTATTAAATGTAGTCTTGATTGGTTTGGTTGGGTGTGGTTTTATGGCATATCAACCATTGTAGGTTATTTAATGTCAAATCCCGTTTACAGATATTTATTAAATGGAGTCTTGATTGGTTTGGTTGGGTGTGGTTTTATGGCATATCAACCATTGTAGGTTATTTAATGTCAAATCCCGTTTACAGATATTTATTAAATGTAGTCTTGATTGGTTTGGTTGGGTGTGGTTTTATGGCATATCAACCATTGTAGATTATTTAATGTCCAATCCCGTTTACAGATATTTATTAAATGGAGTCTTGATTGCTTTGGTTGGGTGTGGTTTTATGGCATATCAACCATTGTAGGTTATTTAATGTCCAATCCCGTTTACAGATATTTATTAAATGGAGTCTTGATTGGTTTGGTTGGTTATGGTTTTATGGCATATCAACCATTGTAAGTTTATTAATGTCCAATCCCGTTTACAGATATTTATTAAATGGAGTCTTGATTGGTTTGGTTGGTTATGGTTTTATGGCATATCAACCATTGTAAGTTATTTAATGTCCAATCCCGTTTACAGATATTTATTAAATGGAGTCTTGATTGGTTTGGTTGGTTATGGTTTTATGGCATATCAACCATTGTAAGTTATTTAATGTCAAATCTTGTTTACAGATATTTATTAAATGTATATGATTTGTAAACACGTTTTGTTGATAACATTTGTAAACGAGCCTGATCTCTTTTTTGTATACAACTAAATGGTTTCAAGTATTGTTATATAACGGTCACAATTTAACATCAGTCAGTTGTTTGCACACAGTTTGTTCTATTTGACCCATTGATAGGACCCTATCAGGTGTAACCACTTCAGATCTGAGTGGACCGGGGAGCAATGGCAATGAATGAGTACTCCACATTTCGCAAATCTTCAAGGCCTCACTATCAAATTGTTTAATGTCATACCCAGGACACTTGTTAGAGAGAGGTCTTACCCTGTGTAGAGATGCGGTTGGTCTATTCAACAACTCCAGTCGACTGAACTGTGGAGTTTTGAGAATTTTGCCAATTTAAGTTGCAGCCCACCATCCGGAATTATACCCTCACTCTCAATCGTTAAGATGTCATCGTGATTATAAACTACCACCCACCTAAAATAATATGGAGGGTGACGCTACGCAAACTTCATCAATTAAAACTCAGACTTAAATAGATGGAAACATCCAAAAACAAATTATATTTGGTTATCATGGAAAGTTAGGTACGATCAGAAAAAAAAAACATTTTGGATAGAGGTATTTATTAAGTTTTGTTTAGCATGGTATAAGACCAACATTTTATGAGCATCAACTAAATATCTGATAAGAACTAATTCGTCCATCTCTTAATTTACAGTGAGGTCCCTTCAGAATACCCAATGTTTAGAACAGTGACCAATTTTAATATATATATATCGGAGAAATTGAAAATTAATCCGATTGTATGTATGAATTCGAAAAAATTAATTATTCAGAGGATCAACTATAAATAAACCGGTGTAATGTTTTGGGCAAATCCTGAAAGCAGCACCCCACAAAACAGCTGCTGTTCTGCTACTTGTTTTCACTCTCACCAACTGACCAAGTAAGAGGAAGAAGATACACTGGGAACGACTGGTTAAGTAAGCAGGAACTGATATTTGACTTTCTTCTATGAACTATTACATATGGGCACACCAGTGTTGGCCAACCACCAAATACATACTCTGTGTGGCTATGGAATGCAATCAATAGGATCTGCTTGGAGCGATGAACGACACTAAATCTGATTACTGAAGATTTGGTGAATTCAGAGTACGGCTTAATTGCCATTGCTCCCAGGTCCACCCTAGCCCAGAATTATAGCACCTGCTAGGGGTCAAATAGAACTAAACTGTATACTTATGCTAAACTGAATTGTTTAAAATAGAACTTTTGATATGTACAAAAATGGATTTGGCATTAAATAACCTAAAGTGATTGATATGCAATAAAACTAAACCAAACCAAAACAAACTAAGTTTGCTGGGGCCATTCAGTATCTTATGGATAATATTGAAATCAACTCACTCGATGGGCAATTGATAAAAGATAATAATGTCGATTTGCTTTTTCCATCTCCTTATCGATTTTGAAGAATATTTTAGAAGAATAGGAATAACTTGATGTTTAAAAAATTAACCAATTCAGATTTTTTTTAACCTCCAAGAAATATAGCACTCTGAATGTTAAAATAAGTCCAAAACAGGTATGGTTAAGGAAACGTGTTCATTGCATGTTTTTTTTTTTTTTTTTTTTTTTGGTTCACAAATCCAAACGGTAAGAATCAAATTGCCTTCTTGTTCAAATACTTATGAGCTGCTGTATGTATCGGCAAAATGACTAAGATGCAACTTTATTTTTATTTCCTTTTCTCTGAGACATTCCTAAAATGCAGAGAGGAAATTTAATGTCATTAGTGATGTCTTTTCATCGGAACTGATTTGTACATAAAATTTCAAAGGTCATATTTCGAAAATGTGAGGCATAAATGTTTATTAAAAGTGACATGGGTATTTGCTATAAAAAGCAAACATTGAACATAAAATAACAAATTAAACATTAAGTTAATGTGTAAAGGAAGACAGAGAGAGAGAGAGAGAGAGAGAGAGAGAGAGAGAGAGAGAGAGAAAATACTCCCCCGGAAACAGAGAAACGGACTATATCTATATCTATATAAAGCCAGATGAGAACTACAACAGAATGCTGTTAGTTTTGTACAAATTCAGCAGCTATACAACCACTTACCTCCCATCTCAAAAAGTATTCAAGTAGGTCAAACAAGTCATGCTGGATAGTGCTGGGAAGTAAGGATGACTTCATGAGTGACGTTCTCTATCAACTCCTACGCATTGACAGACCAGTGTTGGCCGACCAGCGAGGGTTTACATATGGACACTGGATGCAGTCTAGAAGACAAATGAATGATAGATAAGGATATTGAGAGAGTGATACACTGAGAGAGGGAGAGGTGGGGTAAATATGTCATCAGTTTGACTTGATGATATATATATATATATATATATATATGTGGTAGCTGGTTTGTGGTCTATTTGACTCCTGTCGTCTGCTGCTGACGTTGATAAGAAAAAGTCTGACCGATTTGACACAAGCCTTACCAACAATAAGATAAATCAGCAGTGTCGTTAGTCGAAACATTCAGCAATTGGATTTTTAAACCCTCATAACTCCTAATATATATATATATATATATATAGTTAGCAAGTTGGCCGACCGTAGTCGAAAAGGCTCCGTTTTCAATCACGACTACACCAAGGTTTATGGGAGGTCGCTATTCCATTCCCTGGATTGCGCCACTTATCCTTTATTCATAGCTTATAATGCTGAGTGTTAAGCAAGGAGGCATCAAGTATCATTTTTTGAGTTTTTGGTATGAATCGACCTGGGATTGAACCGCGGTCTCCTGAAACATTGGCGAATACTCTGATCATAATGCCAGTGGGCCGGTATATGTAGAGAGAGAGAGAGAGACAGACAGACAGACAGACAAAAATATCTCTCGCATTTTAATTTGTCCTCGATGTGGTGCAAGTGAATTTGGGCAAGTGGTAATGGAAGCTCCATCTAGTTAATGTTTTATCATTTTTTTTTTTTCAAATTCGATAAGTTAGGATCAAGGTTTGAACAAGGGCACATTGTGTATTTACTTTTAAAAACGTTTTTTAAAGACTAGTGAATCAGTAATTGTCACTCAGAGAGCTTTTCGCGCTCATTTTATGTTGTGTCTGAACAATGCTGTTCAAGATCGAATTTTCAACTAATAGCAATATCGATTTTCAATCCGGAACAGTATCATGAAATGATCACGAAAAGCTCTCTGAGTGGCACTAACAGATTCAAATTTTTTGATAAAAGCGTCAACAGCAAATTTACTTAGTGCACTGGTCCAATTATGATCGTAATTGTGCTTAATTGAAAAATTGACAGTAAAATATTAGCTTGATGGAGCTACCATTATCACTTGCCTAAGTTCAATTGCACCACATTGAGGATAGTTTGAAATGTGAGAAACATTCCTGCCATACATTGTTTATTGTGTTCAATGGTTATAGCATGAATAGGAAAAGAATCGATACCTGTGAATGTCCATATATGGGCAATGCAACACATGAATCAAAACCATATATTACTGCAAATAGTTTCCTGTTTTTGCTGATATTTTCAGATAAGCGTGGGTGGCACATAAATACCAAATGAAATAAAACTGAATTGGATTTTCAATAGTCCATGCTGTTAGTTGGGGTTCGAACACGTTGAGTGTATCCCCCGTAGAGGAGTAAAAAACCCTCTAAAGTAGGGATGCCCTTGATATGATACTAAACTCCATCTGACAGTGAAGCTTCAGTTTTGGATATCTTCGGAATGTAGAGCACCCCTTCATTGCCATTATATCTGGGCTCAGTCTCAGCGGAGGAGTAGTGCCTCGTAGGGTCCCAAATAGAATTAATGTCCTTAGTATGATAATCAACTGCATATGATGGTGACGCTCCAGTTCAGGAGTTTTGGGAAATGTGAAGGACTCCTTCATTGCCATTACTCCCAGGTCCACTCTGATACGTAGTGATAGTACCTGTTAGTGTCCTATATTCATATTCGAAGTGGTGTGTTTAAAAATCTCTCAAGAAGCTACTACACAAAAAATATATTATTTTATTGAATTGAATTCATTTAAACAGCTAATGGAATGTGAAATATTAATTATTTGAGTCTAATAAATTTCGAAGTAAAACTTCATCATAAAAGACTTTTTATAAATGAACACGATGTTGGATGTTCAAATGTTTTTGAAAATTGTGAACAAGGTGTCACGTGGGGTGTTAGACCGCCATGCTGAGTGTTTTAACCATGGTGCCACGTGGGGCACTTAAACGCCATGCGGAATTGAGGTAACTTCAGTTGTCCACTAAATTAATTCAATTCAATAAAATAAGATAATTTTTGCAATGCTTCAAACAAATTACAAAATACAAGAAATATAGATATAAACGTACTATGAATGCGATTCCTTAACCTCAAAACAAAAAATAAACCTTGACAGGTTGAGTTACCGTTAAAACTAATTGATCAATAGGCTTTACCAAATATTTACAACCAGTTCAACCCCACCCCCCAAATATTAAAGGAAAGCAAACCAGATCACAATAGGAGCCGAAGAAAGTGACCACACGAACTATGCAACACAGCGGCCATAACAAAGTGACTCCCTCTTTTATTTCAGTCCAGTTGAGACTATTGAAAACACCGACTGCATCTTTGCAGAGGGGTAAGACCACACAACGTGTGTCCTGGATATGACACAAAACAATCTGATGATGTGGTGCACAGGGTAATGTGGGGCACCCCTTCCCTGCTATGATTCCCCGGTCCACTCTGATTCGAAGTGGGAGCACTTGATAGGGTCATGTTTATGGGTTAAATAGAACTGTTTAACATTTAAATTTTGCGTAAACAAAGGACTTATGTTAAATTGAATTGTTAGAAATAGAACTGTTTGATTGTTTGACTGAGTGTAAACAAATGACTGATATATAATTGAATGGTTAGTGATACATAGCAATAATTGGAACCGTTTGTTGGTTGGTTGGTTTGTTGGTTGGTTGGGTTTTATGGCATATCAACCTTTGTAGGTTATTAAACGCCAAATTCATTTTTAAGCAAATAGTCAGTTCCACTTAAAAATAAAATCACTTTCGCATGAGTACAGTTTAATGGTCAAAAACATTTGTATTTCAAGCTATTCAGTTTATTCAAACAACTCTACTTCAGCTAATTCAGTTTAGTATAAGTACAGATTTTCTTTACACACCGTTAAATGTCAAAAGAGTTCTATATTAAACAAATCAGTTTAGTGTAAGTACAGTTTCAATGTCAAATACAGTTCCATTTCGAACAATTCAGCTTAGCATAAGCACATAGTTTAAATGTAAGTACAGTTTAATTGTCAAAAATACTTCTTTTTCAAGTTATTAAGTTGAGTCAAACAGTTCTAATTCTAACAATTCAGTTTAGCACAAGTATGCAGTTATTTCTATTTGACCCATAGATAGGACTTTATCAGGTGCTACCACTCCGGGCCAGAGCAGACCCTGGAGCAATGACAATGAGTGGGTGCTCCGCATTCCCCAAAGCTCCAGCATCACTGGAATCTCACCATCAGATTGTTTAGTGTTATATCAGGACACTCAGTGGTGTGGTTTATCTGCAGTCGGTGTATTCTACAACCCCATCTGACTGGGCAAATTGGAACCATTTAACTGTGTGCTTACGAATAAGTAATGTTAAATAGCAATAAGTGAAACTCTTTATACTGAATTATTGGTATTACATAACAATGCTTGAAACCATTTGACTCTTGTTCAAATTTGCCCAGTCAGCTGGGGCTGTAGAATACACTGACTACAAGACCCCCCTAACGAGTGTCCTGGATATGACACTAAACAATAGAAACGTTTTTGACAATTAAACCGTACTTACACTTAAACTGCGTGCTTATGCTTAACTGAATTATTTCAAATAGAACTGTTTTTCGACATTAAAACTGTATTTACACTTAACTGAATTGTTACATATAACTGCTTGAATAGTTTGAAATGGAAATGTTTTTGACAATTAAACTGTGTACTTATGCTAAACTTAACTGTTTTCAATAGAACAGATTATTTACATAAAAATGGATTTGGCGTTAAATAACCTACAAAGGTTGATATGCCATGAAACCAAACAAACCAAACCAAACCATTTTGTTCTAATGAATTAGTAATGTTGAATAGAATTATTACAGTTATAAAGCAATACTTGAAACGATTTCACAGTGTGCAAAGAAATGGTAAATAGTAAATAGAATCATTCCTGTTTGAGAGAAATGCTTGAAATGGTTAAACAGTGCGACAATAAATTCGTTTAAAAATGTTATTAACAAATGTGTTTACAAATCATATGTTCCTAATATATATATATATATATATATATATATATATATATATATATATATATATTTACTAATCTAATATCTACCAGTATTCACGGTATTTTTTTATATATATATATATTTTTTTTTAATGCAAATTCTACACTAGGTGGGGGTTTTGGTGAATAAAGGAAAGCGATTTCTCCTTAGAATTTAGTCGAGAAAAAACTTCCTGATGATCCGTTAAGTTGAAACTTTAGTAGAAGATTTTCGTCAAGCGATTTAAGTTAATTCTCTCTCTCTCTCTCTATATATATATATATATAAAGAGGATTTGGCATTAAATAACCTTAAATGGTTGATTGGTTTCGTTGTTTAATGGCCTATCAACCTTTGCAGGTTATTTAATGCCAATGCCATTCCCCTAGAAGAAACAGTACTGGTACTATTTAACCCATTGCTGGGAGGATAAGGGGGGTTCATACGTTTCCCAAGGGTATTTGCCCAAAAGTGAACGTAATAGCGCGACTGGAGTACGAACTTGCTTACTACGATTCCGTAGTCCATCGTTTTAACCATTAAACCACGAGGACACCCTCCTAGAATGGTTGATGTGTCATAAAAAACAACTAACTAACCAACCAACTATTACTTTTCTACCCTAAAACATTCTTGTTTTAACCCTAACCTCCCTAATTCTCATGTGGATCATCATATATAGGTAAACTCATTTCGATAGATGGTAAAAATCTCATCCATACTTGAAGAAAATTCTATAGAATATAGTGTTTGAGAGAACTATTTGCAACAAAATATCATAATAATATTATCAACGGTCCGCAACGAAAGATATAAGTCCGTGGCCCAAAACGTCACATAGATACACAAACACTTGGATGTAGAAACCCTCAAAAGAAATGTTGTATATTTTTCACGGCATCCCACCAGTCAGGATTTGACACAAGGTCCTTTTTATAGAGAGGGTTTAAAGGAAGGAGAAGGTCTGGACTCATGCAGGACTATGTTGGTCATCGGCTAACTTGGTGCAATGTGACCAGATGACCTTGCTGGAAGTTGGACTCACTGAGTACAATGTGAGTCCGGCTAGTATGCTTGCTCATAGCTTGGACTAGACCCGAAGGTCTAGCGCTATGCTATGCTTGTCAATGATTGTTCGCCCACCCAAAGGTGACCCGACCAAAACCGAAGGCCATTCGGTATCGAATCTATCATTGACCATGAGCCCCATACAGCACGAATGCCAGACAGCCCGGCTAAAAAACCAGTGCAGCAAGCATCTATACCCGTTGCTAACCCAAAAGAAATGTTGACTTCACCAGATTGCAATATAAACATAAATATAACGAATTTTCAATCACCAACAAAAGAATCAATAGAAATAATATACTAATAACCACACAAGTAAAAACCATGCCCCCACGAAGAACGAATAAAACGAAAACGTCTTCGGCATAAAATAACCCAAAAGTTGGCATGCCGTTAAATCCAACCAAGCAACCAATCAATCGTATCTAAAATGAAAAATATCCGAAAATAAGTCTACAGATCCGTAGAACTGAAAAGGATTATATCGAAAAAATTTAATATGACTTGTGGCCCAGTCGACTGCGGCTGAAGAATACACCGACTGCATCTCTGCGGATGAGTAAGACTTCTCAACAAGTATCCTGTATATGACACTAAACAATCTCATGTTGAGGTTCCAGAAATGCTGGAGCTTTAGGGAATGTGGTGTACTCCTTTATTACCATTGCACCCAGGCTTACTCTGACCCGCAGTGGTATTACGTGATAGGGTCCTATCTGTGGGTCAAATAGAACTAAACGGTGCTCCTATACTAAACTGAATTGTTTGAAATAGAACTGTTTTACATTTAAACTGTGTACTTATGCAAAACTGAATTGTTAAAAAAAAAACAGTTTTACTTTTAACTGTGAGTAAAAAAAAAATCTGTGCTTATTCTAAACTGAAATAAAATTGTTTATTTGTATAATAATGGACTTGGCATTAAAAAAACCTACAATGGTTGATATGGCATAAAACCCTAACCAAACCAAACCAAACTAAATCAATATGACTTTTAACTTAATAAATAATTTAAAATTTCTTGAACTTTGAGGTTTAAATTTTGGCTTTATGTTTCTTTTTTCTTTCCTTTTTTTTTTAAATTATCGTTCAGAAATTCTTCTTTCATGTGTTTACCGTTTCGTTTCGATGAACTAATTTTCGTCGCTGTTGGCATTTCGTTCCGTTTCACATGACGCCGTTGCTGGCCTTCGAAAATCTCTCGAGCAAAATTCTGAATTTTGAATGATTTGATCATTAACTGTTGATTTTTTTTAGATTTTCACGAATAGTTTTCTTTTTAAGTTGTTTCTACTCGTGAAATAAAATGGTGGAACTCTTGAAACTGGATTTCGATTACGTTTGTTCCACCGAATACATAATTGGAAAAGTTCATTAATTCTTCACAAAATTCTTCCACACACACACACACACACACACATATATATATATATGTGTGTGTGTGTGTGTGTGTGGAAGAATTTGTATATATATCTATACACACACACACACACACACATATATATATATATATACATTTATATAGATATATATATGTGTGTGTGCGTGTGCATTGAAGTCTCTTAAAAGTATAAATGTTGAAGTGTCTACAGAGACAGTACTTCATTCTTCTTCACGATAATTACATTTGGAGCATGAATTTTAGCCAATATTCCAAATATTATATTCC
>CAUZXS010001334.1:2500-82500 GCA_963585895.1 Sepioteuthis lessoniana
CAGCTTTGTAAGTAAAGTTGGCGACCGTTGTCAAGGGCGACACAAAGCCTCCTTTTTTATTAGCTACTACACCAAGGTGTAGGAGAGGGTGCTACTCTGTTCCCTGGATTGCTCCACTTTACCCTTGATCCATACCTTATAATACTGAGCAGAATTAAGTACCATTTTTTGAGTCTTTGGTATGACTCAACCACGGATTGAACCCCAGTCTCCCAGGCCATCGGCGAACACACTACCCACTAGGCCAATGGACCGGTTTTTGTAATCTAGTGTTTTTTAAGTTTTATAAAGGCTTTGAGAATCTGAAGTGTTCTTTGCCAGTCGACACTGTGCATATCATTAATATTAATGCATATTTTAAGATATACAAGTAGAAGGACAAGTACAGAGCAATCAATGTTAATCAATAGGAGTGTCAGTAGAAATATGAAATATGGCAAATATGTTTTATGGCTCCAGATTATTCCTGTCTTGGTTACGCAGAAAACTTTTCAGCGCTGCTCCCTCCCATATATATAAATTGAGCAGGATGACTTTTTCTGTATGTTTCTTTGCTTCTCTGTCCATAACTTTTATCATACTGAAACAAACATTAACAGAATGATTCTGCTCCGATTCAAAGATCCAGTTGGGCAATAAGTAGGAAAGTGATATAACCACAATGACAATGTTGTGCTGCTTAAAAAGTATAAGAAAATTAGCTTGAAAATACCAGATTAAACAGAGTACACAGGTACCATACTGATCTAAAGTACAAGTGTTAATCCAGTCATAAAACAGATGCTTTTTTATATGTTTGATGCACTTGGAATATCTTTCCTCAAAGATCTTTCACTGTCTAAAAAAAAAAAAAAAAAAAATCAATAGACTTGAGGGTTATCAGTTGAGAACAGTCAATATCAGAATATCTATTAATTTTCAGCTCGAGAACAAAGACCAATGGTTTGGTAAAAAAAATTATGAATAATTTTGTGAATTGAGAACGAAATGAAGAGAGGGAGAAATCAACCACCAACCATACAGACATGAAAATCTCACAAGCGATTGCTAGTTGGACCTTAACTCAGTCACTTAACAACCATCAGAAGTAAAAAGATGTGACCCACTGTTGTTAGAAGTCAAATCAATCATATAAACCTGTAGATTTCTATCATCATTTTCTATCATCTTACAGATTTAAATCTTAAGAATTTCTCAACAAATACACCATGCTGATCAGTAGAAAGAGATGTCATACATTTTGGTGCCATTGCATAATGGTTACTGTCATAGAAAATTGACATGATTACCAAAGATCAAGTCTTGCACAAGGCTGTTAGGATTGAATCTAACTATTCTCCCTTCAGCTATGAGTAAGTAGTACAGCATTCAGGGGTCTTTAACCATGGTATTGCAACCAGTCTAAGAGAAGGAAAACTCTTAAAAATTGACTGTGTTACATCCTGGTTGTGCAGAGGGGTTGGAGAGTGTGTGTGTGTGTGTATATATATATATATATATATATATATATATATATATATATATACACACACACACACATTTTGGTGCAGTACTGAAAGATCAACCCCACTCCCTCTGAGCCATATCCCATTGGTGCAGTGGCTGAGGATCAAACGTGGCAAATGGGGACACTACATGTGCTTTAATGAATATGGTGTCTTGTGAGCTCATACAGTTGGCAAAAAATTATATATACACATATACATACATACACACACACTACATCCAAAAATGGCTGTGAAAAGTTGTCAGCCACCTCACATAACTAATCAAAAGAAATCACTCCTTGAAATTCAAAGTTTTTTAGCTGTTGCCTGCTGGTTCATATTCTGGGTCATCTTTAATATCCACATTTCTTTAAAAAAAATTTTGTCATGATTTTAGATGAAAACATTTTCATTATAGTAAAAAAAAAAAAAAAAATCCATGCTGTTGTTGAAATACATTTATATATTAATGGTGGAACAAATATTGTATCTCGATTGGTTTATGGCCAAAAAAGTTTTCATAGCCATCTTTGGAGATCATCTCATATCTTCCCCACTCATTCAGAACCTCTACTACAAAATATTGTGATTAAGTATGGAAATGACTCCAAAAGGGTCAATATTTCATCTGTTGGGAAAAAAAAAGAAAGGCAAAGCAAAGCAATGAGAAATATCCACTTAAAAGTTGTCAGTAGAAATTTACAATAGTTTAAAGTGACTGAAAACTTTTGCATGGTTCTGTATGAATTAATAAAAATTAGATTTTTTTTGTACAAGCACAAAATATTTCATAAATTATACAAATTCGATTTGTATTAGAGTTACATTCACAACAAAAAACCAACTAGTTTACAATCAAATATATTCATAGACAAAAGAATGAGAAAGATCTAAGAAATGTTCTGCTCTCCAAAAAACTACTCTAGTAGATAACTATGTCATATCAATATTTGAATATTTTATAAACACAAATGTATTGCTTACATCTTTTATAGCTTTTCATTATTATATCTATTTTTATATGGACTTGTCAGTTTTCTTAAGAAACTTTATCTTTGAAAATGTCAAGTTTAGTCATTCATTTTTCTTATTATTATTACATTATTTTTATTCCACTCATAAAAAAAAAAAAATTTTGATGAATTTTTCCCTTAAATGCTTTTCATTTTCAATTAAAATGATTAAAAATTTTATTTGTTTTACAGCTTTACATTTGAATGTTTTTCGGTTTTTTTTTAATTATTTATGACATTGACTGAAATGTCAAATTTCCAAAGTTTTGAATAGGAATAATATTTCATTTAAGTGTAAACATGGATTTAAATTAAAATCTAATAACTATCATTTCATATTCCTTATTATATAATCCTCATGCCAAAATGCAATGTTTAACAAGCCAGACCATCTGTAGTGTAGTCAGTTTTCCCACTTATAAATTTATGCATTTATTAATTCTTAAGTTGTCATGTTGATGATAAAGTTTAGAACAGAAGTGTGGAACATATTGACTTTAGGCTTAATATGTAATTGACTAAAATTTAAGAGAATTCTTGATTTGAATATTTTTTTTGTTCAAATTGTTCATCCCAACTAAGCACCAATGCAATGCAACTATTTTACATATCCAGATTGAATAGCTACCTATAAACCTAATTAGTAATGTTTTAATGAAATGTGAATTATTTTAATAAGACATTTTTTTTTTTTTTTCAAATTTAAATTCTATGTAATTAGTTCCACTCTACAGCAACACGGCTTCCATGTTAGTTTGTTAGAGAATCCCACTCACTCAAATTCTCTCTTCTCTCCACCCATGAAAAACAATTTGTGTGTCTGGATCTAACAAGTATAGATACCAATTTGGTAATTCTGTATCAAACTGTTTAGTCATCTACTGAAAACAAACAGCAATAATCTAAGAGACCATAATTAACAAAGCAATCGTCTTTTGACATGAAAATAGGACATCTTTTACATATCGTGATAAACACAACCCCAGTTGATGACTGTATCAGAGAGACACACACAATTTGATAACAATATTGGCAAACACCACTCAGTTACCCATAGCATCAGAGAGACACCTATATCTGTTACACCATGTGTCTAGCAGGAGATATGAAGTAATGGGTATAGGCATCTGACTAAAGTGATAAGTGAAATCATCTGGAGGTTGCAGGTTCAATCTTGACTAAAAATAAAAGGATATTTACTATAGCTTAACATTTGTACTTGGTTATGCTTAATAGAATTAGCACAATCTATCTCCATGGATTAAATAAAGGGTTCAGTTCAAAGTTCCATGTAGACTCCTGAGTTTGACATGAAACACATGAAAAAATGCTGAAGGATGTATTTGTTAAAATGGGAATATAACAAAGATGATGACAATAGTCCAAATACACTAAATAATAAAAAAAAATCGCCCAATTAGCTACACTATCAGAGTGATACCATCCATGTATCTGAGATACATCACATGATTACCAACAATAAAATTCTATTACTGTTTTATTTGTTAACTTGATTTGAACTTAAGTTTGCAACTTTATTCCAATTCAAAATGTACAGCAGAGAAAAATTTCAATCATCAAACACTTTTTGACATTAAATCTATCAAGCAATTAAAATTACACTTTGATATGATTAAATCTTAAAAAAAAAAAAAAAAAAAAAAAAAAAAAAAAGGTAAAGTGAATGCATGTGAGGTCTCTTTCCTTGACAATCAAGAATTGCTTATGACAATCAAAATAGCATTGAATCTAAGAATCACTGAATTTCTTCAATCAAGTCTTGAGATTAACACATAAATAGCAAGGCAAGATTTATTATCCTTGAAACAAACAAATATTCACTATTAAATAAAAATGTTTCCCAACTTCAGATATTATAATCTTATGAGCATCATTATTACCAACAAGATGAATTTAATTCCCTGTAAAAGAATAAGGAAATAAAATCTATAATCTTCACTTCTTATCTCAAGTTTTCTTTTGCACTATTTCAGTTACCTGCTGTCAAGTCTAGAAATAAATAATTCATAAATTTTATCTAATAATCTTCCCAAAGCACAAAGATATTGATTGATTTTAATGGTATGTCAACTCATCTAGGATTATTTTATGCCTAGAGGTTAGGGAATTGGGTTCATAACAGGTTCCTATTTACATTCTTGTGTAGTTGTTAAGGCTTGTTTTTTTTTTTACACAGAATATGAATAATCTTTAAACAATTTGACCCATTGATGAGACTCTAGCACGTACTACCACTCCAGGTCAAAGAAGACTTGGGAATAATGGCAATAAAAGGGTACTCTAGAACTGGAGCCTTGCCATCAGATGCAGCTTAGTGTTATACCAAAGACACTTTTTTTTTTTTTGGAGGTGGGGTGTCTTACTCTTCTGCAGGGAGATACAGTCCATATATTCTCTCACCAACAGAACAAGCACAAAAGTAGTCATGCAGCAAATTTGGATATACTAAAGAGAAACCATTAAAAACTTCCATTTAAGTGGAAAGATGAAAGTTTTTAATAAGAAAAAAAATCATATGCTGATGTTGCTAAGATTATATTGACTCTTCTGCCCATCATTAATTCACCAAATGCCTGTCTGTCCATATAGACAAAGCTTTACCATTTTCAGACTGATTACAAACAACCTTTTTAGGAGTTTTTTTTTTTTTTTCGTCATGACTGGAAATGCTTCAAATTACATTAGATCTCAGATTAGTTTTTAGGTAAGATTTGCTTCTCTCTCTTTATGTTTTACTGTCTACTTCATGCTGTAAAAGGTGTCTGTCTCACAGTGATTAGCCACTCTCTTGGTAATCATTATAAGAAACAGAAGATTTTCTTCTTCTCTACATGGTGTTAGATTCTGTCATAGCCAGGTGTAAAGCAGCTAAGAGGGTATTTATTTCATTTCAATGGTTATCCAAACTAAAAAAAAAATAAGTTTGAAAAAAACTAAATATCTATTCAATATATTAATTCTTATAAGTTATCAAGGCTATTTGGAATGTCCAAACAAACTTAAAGCTGCTTTTCCATACATAATGCTTGTTGTAAACAAAACAATACATAATAAATAAATAATAAAAAATAACAAACATCCATTAAATACAAATAATCATCCAAACATTTGATAAAAACCACTCTAGGTCCTTTATTTTTTTAATAATGACCATCTTACAAACTAATATGGATAATTACTACTCATTATAATTTTCTTTATTATTTTGTTGTCAATCTCTTATTGTACCTAATTTATAAAAGGTATTTAGTTATAGGAAAAATAATAGCATTCAAACTATTGAAAAACTGTTTGAAACTATTCATGGTTTCAAGTTTTCACTTTGAATCTTAAAACATTTCATAGATTAGAGGACAGAGACTAAAGTCAAGCAAGTAACATTTTATAGAATTTACATTCTCAAGAATGGAATTTAAATTATATTTCCCATTATTTCTTTGTAAATTTTGTTATCTTTTTTATTTCAAAACGTTTGGTTATTTTTTTTCAAATTTATAAAATTCCATTAAAAGAAAAAATTCAAGCATCATACCATTGCAAAATTTAACTTATTTGAAAATCAAAAAATTCATGATTTTAAAAGCAAATATTAAAATTGCTTTCAAGCAACCAAAGAATGTTTTTATTAATTATTTACAATAACAGATTCTGTGCAGATCTCAAAAAGTTATCAAATTGAAGGATTTTTAACAATGAAATCAACTGCAGCTATGAAAAATTTTCTTCCTTGAACATTTTCTGCAATAAATAAATCAAATAAAGAGAAAGATTGGTCGTAAATTTGTCTCAACAGGATTTTCTAAATTGGTCATAAATACTGTAGCCTTAATTAGCAATACGACAATAGTCAATTATTAAGACAAAATTTCATTAGATTTTCATCTTTTTCACTCTCAATCAGGTCTGTTCTCACCATGTGTTTTTTTTTAAATTTTAACAATCAAAAGGCAAATTGAATTATTCAATATTTACTATGTAGAATATGTGCTGTGAAAAAATACACACACACAAAAGAGCAGCAGTATGATCCCATTTCACAAAATATCCAAAACAAATAAGACATGCTGGGTACTGCTGGAGTTTATCTCTGCTTGAGATAAACTCTTTAATTAAGTTCTCATATGGACTTCCACACATGAATACACCAATGTTGATCAACCAATAAAGACTTTTGTGAGGACACTGGATGCCAGGTAGAGTATCTGGTAAGAGCAATGGTTAATAGGAACAAATGGTAAGAAAGATTCAAGAGAATCCGCGCTGTCAGCATGACTTAATGTTGAATATAAGGGAGAAGTACACAGGTGTTAAACTCACTACATTAGGAATGGTCTGTTAAATTACCTTGCTGGATATTACTTCCAAGTTAAGGATGATTGTATTTGCTAAACTTAGCATAAGTCTCCATGAGTGTTGTATCCAGCAAAAATCAAATTCATAAAATTCATAAACTTAGAAATTGCTAACCACTAATTCCATGGCTAGATGTCCATATATCATACACATCAGGGGGTGCTGAACTATTTCCATCCTGACTAAAAAAAAAAAAAAAAAGAATTACAACAGAGTCATGATATGCAAATGTTATTTCACATCTCCATTCCAAAGTTCAACACACCACTTTCTCAAATTTCTTTAATTCTTAAAAAAATAGAAAATTTCATTAGAATTTCATTACTTTTTTTGGTTGTATTAAGAAATTCAGCACACCCAGGTATGAGCGTATATATATATATATATTTATACACACACAGGTAAAATGGTACAGAGCTCGGCTCCACCCTGTGTTTATACATATCTACATCAATTTATACAGAAGTAGAAAATAATTTTTAACATTTCACAATGTTTTATCTTTTTAATCTATTCTAAAATAACTTGAAAGTCAATGTAGCTAATTTGAAGCAACAAAATTATAAGTGGTCATGAAAGCAACAAAAGGACTTTTGTCCCTAAAATACCACTTGGTTGCCTCAGACAGAAGTTTAAAAGATTTTGGCTTGTTCACTTTGGGTAAGCTTAATCCTAATTCTAACTGAAAAGAATGAGTCATTTTTCTTGGTCCTGATCATGAGTCATGGTCATGACAAAAAGAATAAAGAGAGAGAAGGAAGAAATAAGGAAGAATGAAGTAAGAAAATAAGAAAAAAGTCATTTATAATGAATAAGAAACAGAAAAAGAGAATGAGGAGGAGGAGTAACAAAGTGAAAGAATAAAGGATAAAAAAAAAGGAAGAATGAAAGACTGAAAAATGAATCATAGGCAAAAATGAAGGGAAAGAAAGAAAGTAATTGCTAACAATCAGAAATGAAAGAAAATGAAACAAAAAAAAAAAAAAAAAACAAGATGGTGGTCTCTAAGATTTAGATGAGACAAGAGAAGAAACAATAATATGTACCATTTCTATACTTGACAATAAATAAATTTATCTTTTCCCCAGTTAATACACAGCAAGAGATAATCCATCAAGAATAACATTGAGGAATGCTAAAAACCTGTTAGCAGCAGCAAATTTTGGCTAGATTTTGTCAAAAGAAAGATGGCTGAAGAGCAACAAATCCAAAGGAGTAGCCCTTAAGTAAATCAAGTTAAAGGACTTCTTTAAAAAGGAAGTGAGCAAAAAACAATCTTCATTGTCATTTCATTAAATATAAAAATCTCGACCTCCCTCTGCAAAGAAAGAACAAATATTTTCATATATAGATTATTACTTATTAAAACATTAATAATAAGATAACTAGTTGTTTATGTAACCTGTGACATCATAGGTAGGATTTATTAAAATGAGTCGAAACTTTCATTTACTCTGATTACATATTAACAATCTTGATCAGAGTCATTGTTCCTTATACTTGATTGGATAT
Source organism: Sepioteuthis lessoniana (assembly GCA_963585895.1). Taxonomy (NCBI): domain Eukaryota; kingdom Metazoa; phylum Mollusca; class Cephalopoda; order Myopsida; family Loliginidae; genus Sepioteuthis; species Sepioteuthis lessoniana. The sequence continues at coordinate 10,887 of CAUZXS010001334.1, forward strand.
CAACCTTTCATCACTACTGCCATAAATTCTGGCCCTGTTATCTTCTTTCATCTTGATTTTAATTGTTTTTTTAAAATGGTTGATCTTTTGACAGCCACATCTCAGTCTTGTTACTTTTTGATCACATCTCATATTATCCAGAAAATTAAGGTACCAGACAATCTAAGCTTCATTTTTTTTCTTTCAGAATAGAAAGCCATCTGAGATATGAACATCTATTTACTGAAAATCCAAGTGAATGATTTCTATTTGGAAAACACCCTTCTCTTTGGATATATATATATATATATATATATATATATATAGCTAGCTACAACAGAGTATTTCCATTCAAGCAGCAGAAATGAAAATAATGTGCTGCATGAATAATATATAAAGCACTCTCCTCGAATCACAGGAGGAAGAAATAGAAAAAAATGAGGGTGGATTTCAGAGAAAGAAAGAGAGAAGAAGCAAAATAAACTAAGAGAAACTGCAGATAAAATGTGAGATAGAGAGAAATTGATTTTGAGTGGGTGAGGCCAAGTTAGGAACAATGATAAGAGAGAGTGAGAATAAAAGTGATTTTAAAGAGAGGGAGTAAACTTGTTAGATATCAAATATTAGAAGTCAGTTGATATACAACTTTTACTCATGAATTAACAATGATGATAATATATGTATGATGCAGAGGTTATTTAATCTTAGATTTTACAATTACATCATCATCATGTCATGCCAGAGGCATGGATATCCCTGACCCTTTCTCACCACTTTTCCCTATCATTCATCGCCTCTGGCAGGTCTTCAGGGCTACATCCCATATCCTCACATAGCTGCTGTATGTATGTTCGAGCTGGTCGTCCTGCTTTTGCTCGGCCATATGTGGGGGTCCATAGGAGTACATCACTTATAAGCTTGTCCTTGCTTCTCCAGCAGTGTCCTGCATGTCTGGTTCGTCTAACTTGGATAGTTTTCATGATGGAGGCAGGTGGCCGTATAGTTGGTGTCTTATGGGGTGTTGCCGCCAGGACTTATTCAATATTGCTTGCAACATTCTTGTGTAATTGCCGTCTAGCTTCTTCTCCAGCCGTTTAGTTAGCATCCAAGTAGTGCATCCATACAGCAGTATCGATACAACCGTTGCCTGGAAGAAACTGTGTTTCATTTCATCAGTCAGGTCTGATTTCCATATGATCGATAGCCTATTGATAGCTGTCCATGCCTTCGTTAGCTGTGTGTCAATGTCTTTTTTGGTTGATGAGACACTGCTTCCTAGGTAGGTGAATTTGTCTTCCAGTTTCAGTGATGTCGCCTGTTTGATTATAGCACATATATTCCGTTTTGTGTGCGTTGACATGGAAGCCAATGCTTGTGGTAGCTCATTCCAAACTATGCTATCGGTGTTTCGGCTTGGTTGGGTGTATTTATCAGTATCGCTATGTCATTGGCATAGTCGACGTCGGTAATTATTTTTGTGGGGTACCTTCTGCTTCTTTTCTTTGTCAGCTCGAAGCCGTTCTCTCTGATTTTATCAATCGATGTTCTAAGCACGTAGTCTACACAGATGATAAAGAGGTATGGGGCTAGTGTGTCCATAGTAGAACCAAAATATAACAAAAAGTTGCCCAAAATAAAGTTTCCTCCTAAATCCAATTTTTATACAAACATATTCTACAAGTATATAAATGTATAAAGGAATATGAACAATGTAATATTGTTAAAGGTATAAAGGATTTACCCAACCCCTACACCATAGGATGTGACACAAGGTGAATTTTTAAGTAAAGTTGGTTTGAATTCAGAATTTTTCATTGTAGAGTGATTGTCTAACCAAAAGTAAAGAATCCAATCTGTACCACTATTTACCCATAGCTAGATGGGAGAAGAGAAATGAATTCATGTCTTTCAGAAGGGCATCAGTGACCAAGAGATTTACAACACAGATCCTGAATAAATGTTGAGCTATAAAAATAGATTTCAAAAATTAGGAAATATAAAGTATCTAATCATAACAAGTATAAAAACTTCTCAACAATAAATACAAACTTTTAGTGTCAGAGTGTAAAAAAAAATCTGTAAAAGAAATTATGCATAGTTATCATTTGGTCACATAGAAGTTTATGCAAAAGGAATTGGATGCCAAGAACATAAGAGAAATTGTTCTGGACCTCAGATTTAAACTATTAAAGAATCTAGAAAAAGTTAATATGAAATTGAATAAATATCCAAAATGTTCAACTTCTATATTATATGACTAATCTTTTATAGATTCCAAGTCTGCAACTAGAATTTACAGGAGATATATTCCAAGACCACAAGGTAATGTCAGAAATCTAGGATAATACTGAATTATATATATATATATATATATATATATATATATATATATATATATATATATATATATATGGTAGATGTAATTTGTGTCCTGAATAAAAGATACAAATTATGCTCTATCCTGATCCCAGTAATCTATTTAATCAGAGATGTGATTTAATAGCTAGATGTAGGCATAGAAATAAATTTAAATTATAGTCAAAAATTTGAGTAGATAGTCAAAGTGAATATCTAACTATAATTTATTAAATTGGTATAAATATTTTAACATGGTTTAAGAAGTCTTACCATTAACGGGAGGGTTTTTGGTACCTTTCAAAAGAAAAAAGTGATGACATACTAGAATTAAAATTGATAATTTTTGTTAGAAATGCTTGAAATGTGGATATGTATTACTGTAATTGCTAAAGTGTTAATTTTATTGGTTTTGTAGTAGTCTTAGTCTGAAACGCGGAACAAGCCTTACATGGGTAAAGGCTATACATAGCTGAAATGGATTTCCTTTCTCCCTCTCCTTCCTTCCTTTGACTATCCCCCCTATCTGGTTGTAATTTATTTTATTTTCCTATTGGAGCTAATGAAGTCCAGTTAAAAATTACTTTAGAGTCTTTGATTCATATCAATGCTCTTAACAGGATGGAAATAAATTTATTATCCTAATGTGACCGAATGTTGTTTTTTTTTCTTCAAATAGTATAGACATGAGATTAATAACAACTCACAATCATAATAATATTCTGTAATAACAGTTATATGATGAGAGAATATCTTTTTTATGTTCTTAGCATGATTTATTATTATTATTACTTTCATCTTTTCACTTAAAGGAAGCACTTCTCTTTGGAATAGCTGAATTGCCAGAATCATTACTCTTGCGCTATAGGACAGTTATTTGAAAAAAAAAAAAAAAGACTTGAAATGAGAGAAAGGGTGCTACTATAGTATAATAATGATTATCAAGTTATACTGCCATATTATTTGCTGAGATAGTTTGATTATCACTGGGAACCTCCATGGGCACCCACCTCCCATTACTGAGATCAAACCATGTTATACACCATTAATTACTATGAATTGTCTTTAAGATGATGCAGCATGAAGAAATTTCTTTTCAGAATTTGTCAATCTTTCCCAAAAGGTTAAAAAAAAAAATCAACAGTAAAACTACCTGAAAAATTAAAAAAAACAAAGCATAAACCTGAATTTCAGTTTTCATGTAACAATATTATATAACCATCAATTTCAAGAAACCTATGAATCATTTGGTAACATCAGGCAATTAACAGGTTTTTAAAAATTAAATGAAAATATAATTGTCAGACTTTGAAGTAACCCAGGATTAAAGCATAAAATAAGCACAAAATAAATCACAGTAAGCAAATTTCCTTGAGACAAAAATCACACCAACATGTACAATTACACTATAACATTTGCAGACTATAATTCACTAACCAAATGCATAGTGTGTGTGTGTGTGTGTGTGTGTGTGTGTAGAGGCAAATCTTTTTTTACAAGCCAAAAAAGTATAAACAATTCAAACTTTCTGCACTTTTTTAAATATAAAGTGCACAAATGCCCTAAAAAAGGGTTTTTATATAGAAATAATACTTTCTTATAAACATAAATCAAGAATGGCTAACCTTCATATTCCATGCATCAATTCTCTAATATAAAAGTTTAGATGCATCATAAAAAAAAAAACTTGTAAAGATAATTATATAGATATATTTAGCAATTATGACTGATAGGGAAGAATGTTTAGAAAGAGTCAAAGATATCCATGTTATCAGCATTATGATGATGATGATGATGATTGATTTAATATGAAAACAAAATGGGCATTACTTCCTTAAATGAGATATTTCATTCTTTTAATTTTGCCAAACTTTAAATGTCTGGAATTAAATTAGTTATTGGAAGTAGCAAGGTATTATCAAAATTTAGATCAATCTTGATCTTAGTTTTAACCAATTTTATAACTCAAAATTAGTATTTCATTCTAAAATGGAAGGTATTATTCTGAGCATATTTTCTTAGTTCTAGAAATTTTTTCCAAAAATTAATATCAGAACTACTGTTTGGGTTGGAAGGTAGCTCATCAAATTTCATTTGAACTTTGTTTAATCAAAAAATTTCATCTTTATGGTAAAAGTTAAACAGATCAGTAAAAAGAAAACATTTGAAAGGTAATACATAACATCTAATCATATGCTCTAATTTTGGTAACTTGATCATATCCCTAACAGATATTTATTTTATTAGTGCATGCATATACAAATATATACTTTGAACTTGCAGACAGGTCAAACAATTTTTTTTTAAAAGAATCATTGGTTTGTTATCTCATAAATGTAATGTAAATATGACCAAAATTATATCCTTCATTATATCATTATCTGATTTAAAATGATTGCTTTTGTACCATTGATTGATATAAATAATACAAGCCAACAAAATTATTTGGCTTGGTTGCAGAGGATCTCTTAAGATAATGAAAATCTTTCAAATTATGATTTTACCCAAATATGCCCAATAGCTGTTCTTGAACATTGGTTTTATCTAATTATTAATATAATTTACAGGTTTATACATTACATATGATATTAAATGTGTTAATTTTTTTTTTTCTCCAGAAAGACAAGACTTCATCCTGAAGTGGTTACTTAAATGTTCATGATGTTACATTTGCAAAAACAATAGAAAAATATTGACTGTAAAACAGTCATATCATGCTTATTTTGGAATCAAGCTTGAATATACAAATAAGTTTTGGGTTCCTCATAAGGTTTGTAAAACCTTGTGTAGAGTTGATGCTTCTTCTTAGTGAAGTTGTGTCTAAATTGTCAAGAACTTCTTAGGTAACCACAAAATATACAGTTATAAAGAATTGTTGCAAAAGGCTTTCAATATTTAAAAATTTTGATTACTAATATAGATATTTTCTTCATAACAACTCAGAGAAAATTCTAGAGAATCTTGGTGATTTTAGTGAAGAATTTGCCGTTAAGACATAAAGGTAACACTATTCCTTCATCACCTTTATTAATAATTATCATTATACTAGATAATAAAAGTTAGGGAGGAAGAGTATCAAAGCAAATGACAGAGATATGATGGCTGTCACTAACAAAATCCTCAACATGATTGCCCTGCTGTATATAATTCCTTATGGTGTTTTAAAGGATTAGGCAATGCAAAGGTTAATGCATGTCTACAGGATAAATAGGAAATAACAATGTATTTTAACATTGAAATATTGATATGGAAAGATCAATGAGTTTGTTAGTAGAATCTAATATCAATTCTATATTATTATTTATCTCAAGTCTAAAAAACAAGCAAAAGTCATTTTTTAAGTCTCAATGATTTTTAATGAATTTGATAAGATTTAGAGTTGAAGAAACTAGAATAGACATTTTCCTTTTTAATCCCTAAAAAGAAATTATGCGTTTTTAATTAATCTAATCAAAGCAATTTGGGTAAATGGAACTTGTCAATCAGGGAGGTTAGTCTAAGGTTTGGTTGGTTAGGTTTCTTTGTTTCATGGCGTATCAACCTTCATGGGTTATTTAATGCCAAACCATCCTTCGAGAAGAACAGCAGTGATGCTATTTAACCCATAGTCCAAAGTTTGGTTTAGGTTATTTGTTTAAAGGCATATTAAACGCTGTAATTCATACAATAGGGTTTCAAGTAACTACTCTTAATTAATAATAATGATCATTTGTTTGCACATAGTTATATGGTATAAAGTATTCCTAGCTAATACTAATAATTTATAGTTTGATTTATTGAATGGCAAAAATTTGATTCATTAGTAAATGTTTAATTATAATCCTGAGTATATTTTTAATGTTCCAACCCAATCATTTTTTTTAGCACACATCACTGATTTGTTAATCATTTGTTCGCATACACTTATATCATTTCAAGAGTTCTTATCAAATGCTAATAAACACAAGGTTTCAAGTAACTTTTCCTATTTATTAATAATAATCATTTGTTTGCAGAGTATAATGGTTTCAAGCATTCTTATCCAATACAAATAATTTTCAAACAGATCTATTTGACCCATGGATAGAACTCAGACAGATAGTACCACTCGGGGCCAGAATGGACCTGGTAATAACAGCGATTAAAGAGTAATCCATAGTCCCACCAGATGTCCAGAATTGGAGCCTCACCACAGGATGCAGTTTAGTATCATAGCCAGGACACCTGTTTTTGCTGGGAAAGTCTTCTTAACTCTTTGCAGAGAATGCAGTTGGCATATTCTAAACTCTGCCGACAAGATAATGTCTAAGAGAGGGAAAACCAATTTCAAATCTTTTGTCTTGTGGCTACACACCCACTTATGAGAACAAATCCATGGCTGTAATATTTAAGGCAGTTCAACATTGTCTTCAATCTTATTCAAACAACTCTAGGAATAACAACGGTGCTATATTAATACTCACCCATCATTTAGACATGGGATAGTATGCTAAAGGGAAGAGACTTGCTGCATAAGGAACTGCGATTTTCATCTAACATTAGCCAGCCTGCATCCTGGAGGACACCAAGATTCAACTCCGACTGAAGCAAAACTTAAGATACAGATCCACCATCTCACAAGATTAATGGGCACCAATTAATTTGGGATATCTGCACATTTTAATCTTATAGTTTTTAAAATAACCATAAGTAATTCCATGAGTACAGATACTACAGAAGAACCAATCCGTACATAAATAATTTTGTAATTTTTATGAAACTATTGTAGAATAATATAGATTAGTCACACTTAGTAAATGAAAATATATTTACAAATGTTACATTTACTTGAACATCCATTAAAAATTTCATCCAACTAAGATGGGAATGTATTGGCTTTCTCTTAACATTAGATTCTAAACTTAAAATCTAACCAAACCTGATTTTAATTATCTTCTTTGTTACAGTGTAGTTTAAAGAAAATTCAATATTCTATTCAGAAAAGAACTAAAATACATTTATCTCAAAATTTCATGTTAATATTTTTGTTAAATTCAAACAAAAACTCTTGTTAAAATTCTTCTAAGCCCAAATAAAATACTTAAAACTGGTTTGTCTGCAGAAAAAAGGACGTTTTTTTTAAGTAGATAAGAGGCAGCATTTAAGGTGTTTTTAATTATCAACGAGATAACAAAAGCACGTTTTACTTTCTTTTCTTTTTTTTTTTTTTTTTACAACATTGAAAAATGAAAAAAATTGAAGCCCAAAGCAAAAAATAAAATAAAAAATAAGATGGTTGGGCCAATCCATAAAGTGAGAAACAAGTCAAACTTTATTGTCTAAATGAAGCTTTTTTTTTTCTACACACAATATTAACAGAATTTTCAGGAATTAAAAGAAAAGGAAAAGCAGTTTCTTTTGGTCAAATTTGATACCTACTTTTTTCTTCAAGTTCATTGTCAGGAGTGGCTTGGATGACTAGATGCCAACAAATATGAAATGGAAAAACCCACACCAAATCAAGTGACAAAACTTAATCCTTTTTCATAAAACTTTATCCACAAAGATAACAAATGGTCATTCTTTAAAGTCTCAATATCTCCAAAATTACCTTTAGAAGAATTCAATTTTACTCTGCACAAAAGTTTGAAAATAAATTTTAGACATTTGACATAATAAAAATCTTTTTATACAGAAGTTAAATTTTCAGTTGCCATAAGCATGTTATTGAAAGATGTTTTCTAAAAAATGCATTTCCAGCAATATTAAAAATAAATCTTAAAAATGTTTTTTGAGAAATCAAGTTTCTTCAAAGAATGTTCATTTCCTCACTAAAAAAAAAAAAAAAAAAAAATTTCAAAAACAATTTTAGAATTAGTTTGTTTACATTCACCAATTAGTTGGAAGTTAATTTTTTGCACTCAACACATATTTTAAAGGAAAGGGTGTATAAAGTTGATTATTCCACCACCCTTTGAAAAATCAAAATACAAAATTTACCAACCAATTTCTTCAAATAGAAATAAACCAGTTAAACACTTGTATATATTATATCATAAGTAATTGCTTTGTATCAAATAAAAACCTTACATTTTATTTTTGAATGTCATTTTGATCATATGACTGATAGGTTGAATGTAAGCTAATTCATGTAGGGATACCAGAGTTTAACATATAAGAAATATTGATTGGGAGTAGAAAATTGATCCTATTTGTGATTCAAGGGTATAATCTTGGAGGAACAAGGTCAGAACTGAACCTCTGGAATTAGTTATAATGTTAAATAGTTACTTAGCTGATACAGCATCAGTATATCCAAACTATAAAGAATGCCAAACTTATATTTCAATAAGAATTTGTAATAAAAAATTTTAAATATGAAAAGTAGGAAATCACAAGAGAGAGAGAGGGATCACAAGGTTGGCCAATTATATATACCTCAATCTTAAAGTGAATTTGATTCTTGGATCTTTCCTAACTGAAAATATCAAGATTTTCTGATTTCTAAATCCATTACTTTTCTCAATGTTTATGGAGGGGACACCATAAAAACACATCAATAATCAAAACATAAAACCAAAGATTAAGAAATTTAACATATAAACTGCCATTTGCTCTTTTCATGAAATCTACCATTTTCATAACATCTTTGGATTGAAAATATTTAGCTCAATAACAAAAATTATTAAAAAATTGTTGAATTTTCTTTAATAAGCATTAGGCCTTTAAAAAGATTGGTAGGAATATTTTTAAAAATGGCAATAATATTTATAGACATTGGTGAGATCTAAGATGTATATACAAGGATCATTAAAAAAGTTTCCAGACTTTTTTTTGTATGGGTACTTTTATTGATAGTGTAATTTACAAAGCGCTTTGCTTTGATGTGGCACAAGGCCGAATGAATGGGGCGCCCAATGAGACTCGAACTCACTCGTGTAGGTCTGCTAGTCTAGCTTGCTAACCGTTACACCACCAGAGGTGCCCTACACATGAAACTCTCGTCCCCTTTGAAGTAATCTCCTCCGGCTGCAATGCACTTGTTGTACCGTTCCAATAACATCTGGAAGGCCCCATGGAAGTCCTCGTGTGAACATGTCAAGGACCTTCGTCACAGCCTCTTTCATCTCAATTATCTCGTAACAACAGCCTGTGAGCTTAGGGAATAACCAAAAGTCACAGGGAGCAAGGTTTAGACTATAGGGAGGGTGAAGAACTGTCTTGATGCCCATCTTGGTCAAATAGGGATGGAGTTGTGGACTGGTGCATTGTCTTTGTGGAAATGCCATTGACCCGACTTGAAGAGTGCTGGCCTCTTCCCTAGGAATCTCTTCCTGAACTCCCTTCAAACCTCAACATAGTAACCCTAACCCTAATCCTTTGGCCAATCAACTCTGGTGTATTGACTTCCTCCCACACCTCTTATCATCATCCCTCACAGACTCCGTGCCTTCCTTGAATCTCTTATGCCACTCAAAAACTGATGCGCGATTCATGCAAGATGGTCGAAAAGCAGTCTGAAGCATTCCATACGTTTCTGTGGCATGTTTTCCAAGTTTAAAACAGAATTTTATTGCCTATCGTTCTTCTAAGTGTCCTCATTGCATTTTTGAAATTCACCAGCTGTGACAATCAGGCTTTAGTAGGGTGTATTCCAATTGCTGCTGTAGCTGTTGATTTGAACCTGAAATCATAAAAATTGGTCAGTCATCTCATAGGATGTATAGCAATAACAGTGATTTTTCAAGAGTCTATGACAATTTTAAATGCCTGTACAAAAAAGTCTGGAAACTTATTGAATGCACCATATATAACAGTTTTTGTAAATATCTTATTAAAGAAATTATGTGTCAATAGTATATTTCTCCTGAAATCCAATTGCCTTTCCTTAAACGTTTATCATCAGTTAGGATGGTTTGTTTTATCTAAATCTTAACCCAATCCAGATCAGAATTATTTGATGGGAAAAAATTATGGAATGATCTTTTAAATTGCATTCCTAAAACAAATACTAGCGGAAGCCAAGATATATCCTTTTTGCCTTCTGCTTCACCTCTCCAGTAGTTGGGTCGCATTGCAGCAGGCCATTTTACTTATGGACAGTTCTGCCGGGTGTTGCCTCGGCACTGGAGAGTTCCTTTGGCCTCGGGGGGCCACCCCCAGGCTTTTACCCCCTTTGGAGGGGTATTGCCTGGCGCCCAAGGCACCCCAACAGGGCCAAAGGTATTTTTGGCCTTGCTGGACGCATGTGGGCTTTAGCCCTGCAACCGGACCCACCTTGAAAACTGCCTTGTGCCACATTCCTCCAGTGGTTGGGCGGCAGATAAATAACCAGAAGCCAAGATATGGATTCAGTCTCCAGTTTACAAACAGTTCTTGCAAACCCCAACAAGTGGTTGGGCATACCTAAATGAAACATGACTCAAAAACTAAAAAAACTGTCAATTGAAACAAAAAATTGTACAACTCATTCAAGAAGGCAATGCACAGTCAACTGTGGCAAAACATGTTGGTTATTCCCAGTCAGCTGTATCTAAAATTTGGTGCAAATATCAAAAAAGGGAAACATATTGGTAGACTAAGAAAAACCTTTAAAGCATCAGGATAAAAAAACTCAAAGCAACATGTCTTGAAAATAGAAAATGTACAACAAAACAAATGAGAGAAAAACCAAAGAAAAACCAACAGTAACAAAAAGAGGAAAATGAGGTGAAGGTGAGCAAAAGAGAAATAATCAGTGTGTAGACAATTGAATAAAAAGGATATTCAGTGAGGAATCAAGAATCTGCATTGGCTCAAGTGTTGGAACTTTTGTTTGGTGTCATTCAAATGAAAAATGACTGGGTAAAGAAAACAAGTAAATTTCCCAAGATGGGGTTACATGTTATTTAAAAGGCAAGGGAAGATAGCAATTATTACCTCAACAATCAATGAACATGTGTACATTGAAATCTTTGATAATTTTCTAAATAGAAATTTGGTCTAGTGATGAAGTCATTTTTCAGGACAATAATGCAACAAGAAAGCAATTAAAGCTTTTTTAAAAGAAAGGCATATAAAGCAATGACAAATAAACAGTCTGGATGTAAATCCAAGAGGAAATTTTTTTAATTATCCCCTAGAAGGCACTATTAATAGCCATCCAGGAAAGTTGAAACGACTTTGATAAAGAACCCTACTTTAAATGAGTGAAATCAATACCTGATAGAATTAAGGCTGTCATAAAAGCTTGATGAGGGGCAACAAAGTATTATTTCTAATTTTTTCTTCCTTGAGATTGGTTTATTTCATATTTTTCTTTGAATTACTTTGTAAAGAAATGCCATTAATTGAAATAATCTAATCCAGTATAAAAAATATTTTATTAAGCCAGAATGTTCAACGATTAAAGAAAAATGATTTGTACCAAATGTCATGAGTTTATTTATAGCTAAATAAAAAACCCAAAGCAAACATCTTTTAAAAGTGTAAATTTCATAATTTTACAAGGGATAGCATATATATTGTTAGATTACTTCAAGTAGATTTGTTTTTTGTTTAATGGTATATCAACATCTTGTAGGTCATTGAATGCCAAAATTTGATACAAATAATTTGCACGGTAAATAGCTCCTTTCCAAATTCCTCTCCAAAAACTAAAAACTTATACACAATTATATAGTTTCAAGCACCTGTTGCCAATTTAATAACAGCCATTTGTTTACACACAGTTATATAATTTCAAGTATTCTTATCTAATACCAATAATTTTCAAAAATATCTATTTGAGTCTTGACAAGACTCTTACAGATACTACCACTCCAGATCAAAGTCAACTCAAGAGTAATGGCAGTAAAGGTGTACTCTACACTCCCCAGAACTGGAGCATGACTACCAGATGCAGGTTTGCCTTTAGTGTAGAGGAACTTAATTCTCTGCAAAGGATGCTGTCAGCATATTCTAACTCCTGCCAACAGGGCTGACAGTAAAAGTATTTTGAATGCCAATTTTCAAAACAAACAGGTTCTCCCTAATTTTCCATAATTTTCCTACCCCCATATCCAGTTGGCCTTGTGCTGGTAAAGTTTTAAATATAGACAAAACTGATTTTGATACAAAATGAATTCATGCCAACATGAATTTATTATTTCTGTACTTATTAACATGTAGTGTTAAGAGTATTGTTGTGGGAAATGGACATGGTAACCTAAGTTCAAATCCTATTTCACAAAGCACTAATACCCATGGGAAAGGTATGAATCCAATTATTCTCCCTCCAGTTACAGGTAAATAGTAGGGCAGACTGGCTCTTTAGTCTTGGTATGGCAACTGATCTAGGAGAAGGAAAACTAATACCCTTGGAAAAGGTATGAATCCAATTATTCTCCCTCCAGTTATAGGTAAATTGTAGGGCAGATTGAGTTCTTTAACCTTGGTATGGCAACTGGTCTAGTAGAAGGAAAACTTTGAATTAAGACTGGGAAAACTCCACTAAAAAATTGACCTTGTGTCACATACTGCTCATAGCAGAGAGGTTAGGGGTTGTCAGAACAAATAATACAAATTATTACAATATACACTTCAAATCTGGTGTTTATATTTATGACAGCCTCTTAGGTTATCAATATAATATCAATATTTTAAAACCATAAATTGCAGAAACACAGTAGATGGCCACTTAAAAGATACTGTGTATTCTCAATTATTTATATTAATAATCAGGACGAACTGTACAAATCACTGACCAACCTAAGACGTGATTCTGCTACTAAAAAAAATAGTTTAACAAAATAAATTCAAAGTGATAGTAACTTTTTTCTGTTAAAATATTAAAACTAAAAGGCTTTTGCAGTTAGATATTATATTTACATTTATACAATCAAACAAGCCTTCAAGAACGTTAATGTTCTTGCTATAGTTAGCAAGCCTATCTCAAGGCCATTGATAGTTTAATTTCTGAATCACACCAAACTATACACACACATATATGAATGTATATATGTGTGTGTGTGTGTGAATTTATATAAATAAAATAAGATAAATAGAAATTTTAGACAAAGTAAACTATTCTAAAATATTATAAACAATATATGTTGTAAAAGCAGGTCCTCTCTTAAGTGTGCTGTCTTTTCTTCAATATTGGACAGCACAATTTTTCCTTTAAAAAAAGAAAGAGAGAGAGAGAAAAAAAACAATACTAAGATTCTTAAGGTTTAAACAATAGATAATCTTGAAACTATGAAACTTAAATATAATTTAGTTAAATTGACATTGATATTTTACAAGAGATGTTTACTTCTTTGCTCTGTTTCTCAATTGTATCCTACTAGGAATTGAGAAAATTCTCACGAAAAATCAGAATAATCAATCCGCCATGTCACAGATTCTGACTATTCATCAAATCATCAAAGAAGTATAAACAAAAAAATTGCAAGGCAATACTTTTCTTTGTAGATTTCTCCATGGAATTTGACTCCATACAGAGGAAAGATGGAGCAAATACTTCTAGCATATGATCTCATTTAAGAAACTGTCACTTCTATAATGATGCTCTACAAAAACATAAAAGCAATGGTTCACTCACCCTGTGGTGACACTGATTTCTTTGGTATAGTCACTGGAGTCTTGTAAAGAGATGCACTATCACCATTTTTATTTATAGTCTGTTTAGATTAACTACTCAGATCATCAATAGATTTAATGAAAGTAAATAGTTTCACACTAAAAAAGCAGACAATATCCTACAGAAACTATTATAGATGCCGACTATGCAGATGATCTAAAGCTTCTCACAAATACACCTGCCAAATAACCAAGAGCAAGGAGCAACAGGTATTGGCCTCTATGTAAATTCAGATAAAATAGAGTTCATGTGTTTTAAATAAAATGGAGCCATCTCCATATTAAATGCCAAGCCCCTGAAATTAACAGACCAGTTCACATACCTTGGTAGCAATATCTCATCTAAGGAAAATGATGTTAATATGAACATAGGAAAAACAGAGGCTCTTACTGACAGGTTATTTGATCATATGGAAATCTGATCTCACTGATAAAATCAAAAATTCTTCCAAATTCTAGCCATGCCAGTATTATTGTATGGTTGCACCACTTGGACTGACTAAACACTTGAAGAAAAAGGATTCTGCATATTGTTTTTTTTTTTGTTTTTTTTTCTTACAAATCCTGGAAACAGCACTCCACAAAACAGCAGCTGTACAGCCATTTATTTACCTCCCATTTCACAAACCGTCCAAATAAAACAAACTGGAGAAACAAGGAGAAACTCACAAACTATGTGCTCCTATGGACTACGACGCAGAGTTTGCTGACCAGCAAAAAATTACATTCATCAGCTCTGAGCAAACACTGGATGCTGTCTAGAGGATCTGCCATTATTGATGGCTGGTAGGGACAGATGGTAAGAGAGAATCTAAAGAATCTGTGCAATCAGTGGAACATGATATTGTCATTACTTATACCCCACCCAATATTTGACTTTCAAAAATAGACAAGTATGACAAATGGGTAATTCACCGATAGTATCTTTTATAAATATTTAGACTAGCATCATTATTGTTATTGTTTTGATCACAGTTTCATTATGCATATCCTCCAGTCTTTCTAGTGTTATTAAATATTAAAGTTTTGAGAGGAAATTTTGTTCTTTAATTGTTTTGACTACCATCTAATTTTCAAAATTTATTTCTTTTAGATAAAAGTTTTGTTTCATCACCCACCACAGCAAATTATTGTAAATGATTTAACAAGTTACAAACATTAAATGAAATTCCATTTTTACACAAGAGAAAAACAACTTGATAATGAAAAATTTTTTAACTAGTTTAGCCATCCCATACTAACCTTTCCAAGTTAATTTTATTCTAGTGTTCAAAGCAGTAAGAGGTTAACATAGTAGATACCTCACATGATTATCTTCAGATCAAATTTTTGAAATAAGGCAGGAATCATTTGTTAATTTTATAGTTTAGCGAGATGAAAATTATGGAAAGAAATATACAGAAATAAAAACCCTCATTATTTACTATTATGAGTTTTACTACTTATTAGAAAGAAAGATTGATTTTAATAACATATCAACTCATCTCGGGTTATTTAATGCCTAGAGGTTAGTGAATCACATTCATTGAACATTTATATTTACAGTTTTTGTAAAGCTGTTTCTTCAGAAGTTTTTTCTTTTTGTATACAGTTATATGATATAAAGTATTCCCATCTAATACAAGTAATTTATACACAATTTCATGGTTTCAAGTATTCCTATTCAATACTAATAATTGTGTGGTTTCAATTAAATAAGAACCATTTGTTCGTACACAGTTATTTGGTAACTAATGTACCTAATAATAATCCTTAGTAAATCATTATAGTTACAAGTAAATATTCTTAATACAAATAATTTACAATTATATAGCATAAAGTATTCCTATCAAATGTGGGAATCCTAACAAGTACTACCACTACAGATCAAAGTGGACCTGAGAGTAATAGTAATAATAATAGTAATAAAAGAGTACTCTACACTCTCCAAAACTGGAGCAAGATCACCAGATGCAGTTTAGTGTCATACCTAGGACATCTGGAGAGGGACGCAAAGTGGCAGGGGTACCTCTCTGCAAAAGATACAGTCAGCAGGATTTTAAAAAAATGCCTTATCCACCCAAAATTATCTATAAAAAAAAAAAAAAAAAAAAAAAAAAAAAAAAAAAAAAGATTCTCATGAAATTGGAATTATATTTTTTTATACCATTTGAGTATAAAAAATGTCATTACACAATCAAATCTGCTTATTAATATATCAATCAACGATAAAAATGCAGGCCATTTTTTTTCTTTGATTCTTCCATGATCTACATTCTGTAGTAGAAAGCATCAATTGCTGAAGTAAATACTCTTACAAGATTTATAATTCATCTCATATTCAAGTGAGAAAACAGAAGCCAATTCTAGAAAAGACAAGCAGAAGCCCAATATGAAACAGATTGAAAACTCATCTACTGAAACCACCAAAGACAATAGAAGACAATAAACATGAAAAGGTATAAAAAGTTAAAGAGGTTAGTAGAAAAGAGCTACTTCAATTAATAACCATTAGGAGTCTTTTAGTTTTTCTCTTATTTTAATACTTTCAATAAGACATTCTCTTATCAACAGGTAACAATGTTGCATATCAGCTACAAAATATCCAGTTCTGATAGCAGAATTCATTCAAACTCTTAAACCTCTTCTTTATATTTGATTTTGTTAGCATAATAATTTAACCATTTACTTTTTCAGCCTTTATTAGGTGTATAATTCCGAGGAAAAAAAAGAACTTTTTTCTTGAGCAGGGGAAACAGTAACAGAAAATGATCACTAATATAACCAACCAGACCAATCTACTCCACCAGTACCAGGAACACCAAGTGTACAAGTTATGGAAATGAGGGTCCTCACACACTTCACAAAGCAAAAAAAAAAAAAAAAAAAAACAACATAGCATTGAAATTTAATGGACAAGGCTGAAGGCTGACAAAGGCTGAAGAAGGAATGGACTGAAATATTCTGTTAACAAAAATATTAAGAAAATATTCAATTGTTTATAACCTTGAAAAGTGTTAACAGAACTTTTTAGAGAATATTTTTAATGAAAATTTCACTAAAAACATTTTAAAGTTAGAAAGTCCAATTGTACAGAAGTTTGAGCTTCAGTCATTTTAATCAAACGGCATAATTTTTTTTTATTATAGTGTAATTCTTGGTAAAAGTAAAAACTAATCAGAAAATGCAATATTTCATGGCTTCTAAGATACATCAATATTTTACCAAGCTTATTGTCTTTCTCATCTGTAGAGAATGGATTAATGAAAAAAGATATATAAATTAAGTGAGTCTACCTTTTAGTGCAGAAATTAGTAAAAAGAAAGATTTTAACCCCCCCCCCCAAAAAAAAATTTGATTTCAATAAAACACATAGCAGTATTTATTTATTCTAACTTTTCCATCAGGAGCAAGAAGTGAAACAAGATCAATTTTTAAATAAGAGTTTTCCTTTTAGACTGGTTGCCTAACCAAGGCTAAAGAACTCATTCTGCCCAACTATTTACCCATAGCTGAAGAGAGAAGAGATAGTTTCATGCTTTTCATGCTTTAGTATGAATGTGAAATGCAAACAGATTCATTTAGGATTTGAACTCAAATCACCAATTCCATTTTCTATGCTAGCATGCCTTCCCATATTGTAGCATTTAAATAGAATAATGCTGGATAATGTCTGCAGCTAATTCATTTACTTTTACTATCCTGAAACCTCCAAAAGAATCAAGTGACTATGTCAGCACAATCAAAAGGTTTGCAGCTGCAGTATTTTGGGTTATTTTTCAAATTTAGGCAAAAACAAAAGGAATTTTACAAGCAAAAAACAAAGACAGAAAAAATTATAGATAATCCAGAAGAAAACAAGAGGAGATTTTAATGGAGAAAGCAACAAGATCCACACCCTTTTATTATTGAGTAAAGACAAAAATAATAAGATGAGCTATGAAATCACAAGACAAACAATTCATGCTAGAGAAGAAAAAACTGTTTTCTTGTGCTTACAACATGAAATTGGCAACTAGCAAGGTGAAAAGAAAAAGGGGCAGGCTTTTTTTTTAATGTTCTATTGGTATCTTCATCTAACTAATCTTTATAAAATTAAATTAATTTTACCATTGCAAGATTTTATCTACTTTGTACTAAAATATTGTTTAATGTTAAAGTTTTTATGAAAACATTGACATTCTTTAAGTGTGAATTTTTCTTACTGGTATAATAATGTTTCTCACAAAGATTGACTAACAACAAAACACAACAAACAAAATAACATGGCCCGAATAAATAAGTCTTGTGCTAATGGCATTTACCAGTGTTTTATTATATGCTCATCAATATGTCTTTAACATTTGTAGTATTTTTACCTCATGATAACAAGTAATCTATCAGAGTAAATGGCAAAGAAGAGTGACAATGAGTAAGAGTCAGCAGCTCCTCACACCACCAGAGATGCTTAGTGCAAGTTTAAAAGATTATTAGTTATAATTTAACTGTTTTGCAGGCTACTTAGGAAATATCAATGACTTTCTTTGATTATTTATTAAAGTAAATATTAGTTTATACAGTTCATTGCAGGACAGAGGCTATTTACAATTGAACTTTAATGGTCATCTAACATCAAAGTGATTTCTTTAAAATAAGATTTAAAGCTAAGTAATATGGCCGTCAAGATAGTAAATTTGTAAGGTTTCCATTGACTTCATTAAAATAAGTCATTGATGCCAGTGAAATATGGTAATTTCTTGGTTGAATTAGACAAATCTTATCCAGCACTGGCAGAAATTTATTGATTCAAATTGTTACAATTGTCCTTTGTCTTGTAAATATAACAGGAATGTCTCATAAACTGACTTTTGAGAACCAACATTTTTTTTCTCTTGAGACTAAAGTTCCTTTTTTTTCTGATGATTTGTTCAGAATAATTTAAATACTAATGTAAGAAAAGGAAAAAAATCTTATTCTTAATTCCTTGTAATATTGATCAGACACTTGAATGCCAAATATCCATAAAATAAATTGTCTTCTGAAGATTTTGTTATTTAATGAAGTGTTTATGAAAAAAAAAAAAATTCTGGATAAATTTGTCTGATGTAATTGTATAAACTGGAACATTACAAAAAAACATCCAAGTGTTAAAGGGTTTTGGTATATGAAGACCTATGTAGGTCATGACATTGCCTTTGATATTAAATATTTCTATTGCATTAGTATAAAAATTTAAGTTTTACATGGTAAGTTAGTGGTATGAAATATCTTTTAATGATAATTCTGGGATTTGGGCTTCAAATCCTGAAATTATGTCCTTTTTGTTATCTAAGTTTATAAAAGAATAAACATCAATGATAGAGATAATAGTCTGAAAAACTTGGAAGATATCAATAACATAACAATTCATAAATACCAAACATCTTTATTCAATCTATTTTTCTTTACCAGGTTCATAAGAGCAGACATTGACCAACAAAAATTGATCAATAGTTGTTTGTTGAAATTCTGAGAAACTATTTTAATTACTGCATATATTATTCACACTGTTGTTTTCATACTTATCACAATGCATTTAGCCTTCGTCAGGTGTACATTGTATCTAGTCTTTAGGATTCATTTTATACTTTTAATTCCTTTTTCCTTTTCATTTTGTTAATTAGAAAATACCAGTTCAACAGAATCACATGAGTAAGTTATTGTCTCATGTTAATAGTAAGGGGAAAATGTGCTAAATGAATTATAAAGACAGTATATATATATATATATGTGTTTATGTATGTATGTGTGTGTGTGCATAGAATTAATTTAGAAAGGCACTGTATTTTTCCAAAATACTCTTGGTCCCCAACTGGAGCCATCTTTGAGGGAGTGAATAAAGAAATGGCAAACAGAATGATGAGTCAAATCATTTATATAAAGAGTAGGAGAAAGAACAAATGGGAGAGGAATTTACAAAAAAAAAAAAAGAAAAGAATTTTACTTGGAGGTAAGAAAAATTGTGAAAAATGCTATTGGTATTCTAAAATGTGGTTGCTATATTCAAAGTAGATCTTGTTTAAGGAAGGTTTATTAATCTTTATATAGAGAGCTTTAAGGATTTGAGCTTTGGTTTGTTTTTTGTTTGTGTAATATGGATATGTTTTCAGTTAGACATTTCTAAGAAGGAGCATGAATGTGTTTTGAGGTGCTGATATTTAATCAAACATATTTAAAAGAGAAAAAAAGTCTTGTGAATCTCTTAAAAATTATCAACAATAATTCAGTATTAAAATTCTTAATAAAATTGCTGCCATTTGTAAGACTATTTGATCAAATAAAAGTAAATGTTTATCACAGCTATCAGATAAATTTGCACCTGTTTGATCATTGGTAAATGCACAAGTTTCCAGGTAAACATTAAATTTAAACTAAATACTAACTTTTAGAAAAAAAATTTTATGACTGAATTCAGTTCTTAAATTTATTGTGGACAATTAAAACTAATAATCATTTTAAGATAACTCTGATCTTGAAATCTAGCTTATCAAAGAAAAATATTTAAAAGAATACATGAACAGTCATAAACATAGCTTGGTTCCATTGTAAATAAATTCTTAAAAAGAAATAAAATGTTTGAAAATACATCCCAATTCAATTCCCCATTACACAATATGCCAAGCATAAAGAAAAAAAATTAGTCTTGCTGATTTTTAACAGTATCATTTGAAATCTCAGGAAATACTTTTAGAATGAACAACTTTTAAAAGTTATTTTTTCTAAAAACAAAAATTTGCCCGTATTATCCACCCCCCTAAATCCAAAATCATTCTGAAATTAGAAATTGAAATTACTGAATTTCTCTAAACATTTTCTCTATAAATATCAAAATTAAATGGTAGAAATATTTTTGTCAAAGTGACTGAGAAAGAAAAAGAAAAATTAAGGATTTTAAGTTGACATGTAAATTTTATTTCAATATTATTAATAATGTTAAATTCATTTGTTTAATCTCCTCCAGTTGGATTGGCATAATTTGCTCAGCCAAACATCCAATTCATTTACAACCAAATCTAAAAATACCAACTGACTGTAGAGAAGTAGATGCTATACAATCACAGCTTAAGCAACACAGCAACTTTCACATAGAAGCAATTTAGTGATTTTTCATCAACAGATAATCAAATTACAAAACTATGAATGTCTAGGAAGCCTTGCAAATCAATTAACAAATTTAGTGGGAATGAGTAAATATGATAGCAATGTTTACGATGGGTCAAGTAACAATCAGGATGACCATGAAATGACCAAAACCAGAAATTTCTCAGTAAAAATACCTCTGACACTCCCTTATCAGAATCACACACACACACACACATATATATATATATATATGACAGAGTAGAGGAGTTAACTTGAACATGTATTTACCTAACTCCTCCTCCACGAGGATTCATCTTTTTTAAATGGGGTGCAGCTGGTTTGAATTCAGAATTCTCCTACTGGTATGGTTGCCATACCAAAGGTAAAGAGCCCAGTCTGCCCTATTTTATCTAATAGCTGAGGGGAAATAGATTCATGCTTTTTCTAAGGACATTAAAACAAAGTGAAATCTAAATCCACGATTTGAACTTGACTTGCTAAGTTCATTTCCAATGATGATAAGCATTATGCCACACATGTGCCTCCAATTTATATAGACAGCTAAAAAAAAATTGAGTCGAAATTATAGTTAACTTAAATATAGTAAAATTCAGCAATAAAACTCAGTCTGGGTAATGTAATTTAATTTTAAATGAAAGAACCTGTAAATTGTTTGGCTACATTTTAATAAGCCAAATTCTTTTAAAATAAAGAAACTGTTTTAACACAGATCTTAGTTTGAAGAATTTTTAAAAAAAGTATTTATATTCTTAGTTTTAGAATTTTGTAATGTAGAGAAACATTTCTATGCAATAGAAATCATTTTCTGTTCCCTTGAATAGATAAGTGTCCCCTTTATGGAATGAAGAAAGAATTTCTCAGATTGGCCACAACATTCCAGAGGTTCAGAGATTGTTTACAAGTTATCAGAATGACAAGAACAGATGTTTGAGGATTTCAGATTATTTTGCAACAAATAAAAAGTACAAATGACAAAAGCTCACTTGAATTCTTTTTTTTTTTTCAGCCAAAATATTACAAGAAAAATATGAGGGTGTATCAAAAGTATTTCATTTTACAAACTTTTACTCCAAAATTTATTGGTCATTATTTTTATCATAAGTACAACCCTACCAATTTTTATATATAAAAAAGTTGATTTGCTTCTAAACTAAAAATCCCAGAATTTGATTATTTCAAGTGGAACATTATAAAATCAAAACATATATCATGTATTATTTATGACCAAACTATTGCAGCGAAACTAATTAAAAATGTGAATATGTAACAGTCCTAAAATAAGTATACTCTTACAAATATTTGTCATTTTATTTCCAACACTGCAATGTTTGGTAATAAATAATACCAAATAATAGTTATTTATTGGCAATATTGTACACTAAGACAATATCTTCACCATATTATCAATATTATACCAGTATTAATACTATTCAGCTGTACCTTTTCTTTCAAATGTAATAGATACAGGTATTAAAATATTTGCAATTTTGAAAGATTATTTCAAAATAAGTCTTAAACCCATTCACAAATGAATCTATCTTATGATACTGTCAAAAATTTTCAAAGGTGGTGATTTGTTCCTTGAAATAAAGTGAAAAACATTGGTTGGTTTGACAGTATGTCTACCATTGTTGGATTACATAGTGCCAAAGTCAGTCTTTTTTTTGCCTGTAATTATATGGTTTTAATTATTCCTAATACAGATAATTTGCAGACAATTAGTTTTAAGTATTTCAAGCAACAATATGGTTTCAATAATTCATGATAATCCTTTATAAACAACTATAGTTTCAAGTAATCATTTTCAATACAAATAATTTGCAGCTATATGGTTTCAAATAATACTAATAATTTTCAAACTGATCTGACCCATAAATTAGGCCCCAACAGAGTAGACCT
The DNA here is from genome assembly GCA_963585895.1 of Sepioteuthis lessoniana. NCBI lineage: Eukaryota > Metazoa > Mollusca > Cephalopoda > Myopsida > Loliginidae > Sepioteuthis > Sepioteuthis lessoniana. The sequence continues at coordinate 33,780 of CAUZXS010001334.1, forward strand.
GGGAGTAATAGTAATGAAGAGGTGACTCCACACTCTTCAGAACTCCAAAACTGGAGCCTGATCATCAAATGCAGGTTAGTCTCATACCCAGGACACCCCATTTTGAGAGGGTTTGTGAGGGTCTTACTTCCTCTGCAGGAGATGCAGTCAGCATATTCAAGGCTCTACCAACAAAAAGAGTGTAAAAGAGGATAGCCACCAGTTTTTGATTAGGATGCTTTAAAATGCAAGATAGAGGAGAAGCTGACCACCAAGTCTTAACAAATCAGAAAATGTAGATTGTTCATGCACTATGTCATATTTTATCAGGCAAGTCAATATTTTTACTATAAAATTAGTGTTAACCAATCAATGTTGGTAAGATTTTCAGGAAATACATATATTCATATATCAAGTGGGTTTCATTTCATAATATTTATCCTTTCAAAAAATATTGATAACTCATTGTTAGAAAGGTTGTTAGGTTTTATCATGTAAACAAATTAAGTGTAACATCATTTTTTATTGATAAATAAATTCAAGATATAAACCACCAATTTTATTGTAAAAACATTGAATTTCATGATAAAATCTGACAATGTAGAAATATAAAGATTACCAAAGCTTTAAAAAATACATTAAAAAACACAGTTGATGAGAAAAATACTTTTGATGCACCCAAATAGAATGCAGAAAGAAAAGAGGAAGTGGGGTCCACATGGAATTCAGAAGAAGAGAGAAGATTTCTACATACCCCGAATGGTGACTTGATTGGAATACATCTAAGGAGAAAGACAAAATCTAAAACAATTTGTCTACACAAGCAATTTTTTTTTAACAAAATGAAATAACTGCAAAGCTTCAAAGAAAAATTCAACAATTTTAACTCAAAAGGTTTTCATGCATGACACGGAGATTACATTTTAGACAAAGTTAAAAACTGGAAAATTTTCATTTGCAAATCTTCTGTAAACTCATCAGTTGATAAAAAGACTTTCCAAAATATTTGGAACCATTTTTCTCAAAACATATGGCAGATATCACCATATATATGGTAGACAAAAACACAAATATGAAGAGGGGCTGATAAGTCCTGGGCCTAACCCCAAAAAAAATTTTTTTGAAGGATTAAAGAAATCTTAACCATGTGCCAGGGGAGTTGAACTTGAGGGTGAATATGTAGAATAGCATATTTCTTGACTTTAGGTTATTGGTGGCTTGGTCAGGCTGAGATTTTTTTTTCAGCACTCTTATACATTTCTTCAAAAAGTATTTCAATATTTTCTTTAAATTTCTCCAAGTACTTAATATTTTTGGTTTTGTTTAGTATGTCTTACTTGGTAGAATTAATCAGATTATTCTGCTTCTGTTGACATTGAATTTTCATTAATTGGGAAAATTGGTTTTGTTTATTTGTTTAACAGTACATCAACCCCGCATGAGTTATTTTATTTATCAAATTCCATACAAAGAATTTGCAGTTACATGGTTTCAAGTATTCCAATCTAATATGAATAATTCATGCACAATTATATGGTTTCATATCTATCTAATAAGAATCATTAGTCTGCATACAGTTATATGGTATCAAGTATTCTTATCTAGTACAATTTTCCAATAGATCTATTTGACCCATAGATGTGACATTAACAGGTACTACCACTCAGAGTATAAAGTTTATCTCTATAAACAACTAATTAAAAGAGAATTTGAATTACCAAGATATTGGGGAATTCATGCACAATTACAGATAATAAATATGAAGTGGCCTACAAATAATGAAGCGCTGTAATGATTCAAGTTGTCCTCGCATAATTTTTAGTTTTGCAATGAATTAAATCACTCTTCAATAATTTCCATTGCCTTCTGAACAATAAGGTCTTATACTTTATAGATTTTATAGAGACGTTTTCTTATCAATTATATAGGTTTGTTAATAGGCTAATGTAACCAACCGATTGATTTTAATAATAATGTCAACTTGTCTGAGATTATTTCAGGCCCAGAGATTAGGGAGTCACATTTCATTGTATGTTTGCCACGTTAACAACTAACCAAACACACTTTTCAACTATATCAATTGCTTGTTTTATAGAAACATAAATATACTTTGACATTATTGTTTTTTCGTCACAACACCATGAATGGTGAGTAATACAGCATTATCCTCACTAAGACAGCCCCTTCTTTTTTCCCACTCTCTTTTCCCCCTGAAATAGCACCAAATATATCTTATGGCAAGATCTCCAGAGAAATAACCCACTGAAGCAGGTTCATAAATATAAACTTTTTTGAATGGGTTACTTCTTTTTATCAAGTGTCACTTTGTAAATAACTGAAATGATGCTTTGAATGTTGTCATCTATCCATGTTTTCCTTCTTACCAAAATTTCAAGTATGTTTACCAATCTAGTTATTTCTAATTACTGAGTCACTACTTTATATCTATAACAAATTTATCTTAAAGCTATTTTCAATAATTCTGACAATATTGTAACATTGATTTTATATTTCCTTGTCAGAATTCTCTATACAAACTGTACTATATGAAAAAAATCATGCATTTATCCTGCAATAAAGTAAAGTTGGCAAACTTAGTCGAGAGTGACCCAAAGGCTCCCTTTTCAATAGCTACTACACCAAGGTGTAGGGGAGGGCACTACTCCATTCCCAGGATTGCTCCACTTTACTCTTGATCCTCACCTTATAATGCTGAGTGCTAAGCAAAGCAGCATCAAGTACCATATTTTGAGTCTTTGGTATGACTTGACCTGGGATTGAACCCCTGTCTCCCGGAACATTGGCAAACACTCTACTCATTAGGCCAATGGCCCGGTTGCAATACAAGGATTTATTGTTCATCATATCAAATATTTGTTATTAAAATAAATATCTACATGTCTTTGCTTCTTTCTCCATTCAAATAAAGACAAAACAATATTTAAAAAGATAAAAGGACACTTGTTCTTTATGGTTAAGAATTTTAAATATTCAATTTTTGTAAGGAAAAATGCTGAGAGACTTGTTTCTAGCGTCCTCTAACTGACAAGGTAGATGAAATTCATTTTCCTTCTTCGTAGAAAATTCTGGTTCTTTTCATGACGATGTTCATTTCTCTACTCTCTCTCTCACAAAGGGTTGCTCTATCAAGTGTCACTCTCATTCTGTTTTGCTTTGAGTAAGACTACTGTCTGTCACTTTCAAGTCTTTATGTACATAACATATGCATAATTATAAACAAAAGTACTAGAACTGGCACATGCATGTTGATCATATTGCAAATGGGTGCTTATACACACAAAAAGAAAAACATGAAACAGTGCAACCTTTTTGCTTCAGGTAAATGAAAAATCATCACAGCTTTTTTAATTCCTTGGCATCAGAACTTTAAATTTTACCACATTGGTTAGACAGACTGAAAATTACCATTTAATTAGAATTTTCATTGCCATTTTTATCAGTTTGTTAGGCAATTGAAGAAATTAATTTTACAACAATAAAACTTCTATTAATATAAACATACAAAATATATAAGGGATCTTTATAACAACCCACTAAAAGCTAATGTTCATAATTTTAAAGCATGGAAGCTTACAAAGTATAATATTAAAAATTCAGTCATATTTCATTTTTCTTAGCTAAAAAGATAAAAAATGCTGAATCTTATTAGTACCCACCACAAAAACCATAACTTAAGGGAGATGGAAACAAACAAAATAAACTTGATAATGGTTATGAAGATTTTAATTTAGTAAAGACAAAAGCCCTAAACTGTAATGCACCGAGATAGATAATCTTTGCTTATTTTAAATTTTTGATAGTCTCTTAAATCAAAATTGTAAAAAAATTTGACAACTTGACTGATTTGGAAATCAACTAAACAGTTATAAAAACTGACTCTTAAAGAAAAAAATGTTTAAAGTATTTTTGTTTTCCAAAATTGAACTGATTAAAATTCTACCTCAAACTTATACCATGAATTAAGTTTCTAATCAACAAGGGGAAAAAGCAATTTTATCTTTTTTTCTTTTTAGGCTTAATCATGGATAAAAAAAGCCCCAAAGATCTGTGTTATTTGCCAAGATAACAAATGAAAGTAGGCACTTATTGCAGTGTGCTGGTCACTGCTCAACAAGACAAGTTTCCTGAACAATTTGCAAATTCTCACAAGGTGGCTCATGTGTACTAAACCAAGCTAAGCTTAGTCTATATAACAAATTTGACTAATAAACATTTTACAAAAGAACAAAAACTATCAGATTTTGCTATGAGAGTAAATGTTTCCTTGTTGTTAACAAACTCTTATTAAATAAGTAAATGAGAATTTACTTATAAAAATTTACATAATTAACAATCTTCTTCATTCATTAGTCATAAACACAATTTTTTAACATTTGTAGACATAAATGTTTCAAAGATTTATACATTAACTGTACTTCAAAAAGCTATAAATTTTCATGGTTAGTTGACTTCATTATTATACAAAATATTTATTCTAATTTGCAGTGCTAAACATCAGTAGACCAAGTAATTTATCATTGATTGTAAGTTTTCAGAAGTGTTTTAGGATAGTCAAAAATATGAATTTGATATTCAAAATCCTTACTATCATTAGGGTTTAACAGAGTATCTTTTACATATTTTTCCAATTATAGATCTGATACCATTTAATATATATATAAATTTATCATAACAAGTGTAGAGGACATGGTGAGATTAAAACTCATGACAGTAATAACGGTGAGCTAAGATAAATTGCTAACCACTACAACTCAGCAAATTAACATGTATTTACTCTTGTAAATGGTGTATTCAAGAGAAGTGACTCAAAATTTAAATTGTCTTCCTTGAAAATCTAATTGATGTGGTGTATCACAGACTAAAAATAAATATGCAAATACACCTTTTTATCAAATATCAAATCAAATAAAATTTTTCCAATTAGAAAAATAATAGTTCAGTGGCAAAACATTGAACTGGCTGCCATAATATCTGAGGTTTGAATCCCAAATATGTAATGTGTGTATGTTATATTTACCCTTATTAAATTGATTAGAGTTAAAATGGATTATACATACATACATACATACATAAGGTAGTAGCAGACTAAATTTTTTTAACAGTTCTGTATGAAATTTTACACCATAACTTAGTACTTTTTGCTCTGTTTAGACATTTTAATCAGTTAGGCCATGAAAAAAAAAAATTGTTGGATGGGTGCAAATTTTCAAGAATACTGCTTCATTTTTGTCAAGAATAACAACAAAACCCTATCTTAAAATTTTAGACATAAATCCATAATATCCAACCATCTTCTCATGAAATCAGCCATATTTGGGCATTTCACTATGGCTTAAGATGAAAACATTTTCTGTGTTGCTGAATATTGGTACAGAAGTAAAATCCATAGCTTATTACATACTTTTTCCATTTAAGTTGAACACTAGAAAAATGAATGAGTGAAGATTGTAGAACTAATTTCATAAAATGGATTAAAAGAAAAAAAATTAGAATAAGTATTTTGGTAAATTTCAGGTTGAAAAACAAAGTTCAGTTTTTGAGTCATAGTTAAAAGATGCAATATTCTTAATAGATGTATAAATTTCATATTCAACTTAAATTCTGAAAAAAAAAAAGAAAAGAATTATAGTATTAAATCAGTAAGATGAAGGTCAGTGTTGAAATCCAAGGATTTGTGCATAAGACAGAGAGAGTGAGATAAGGTGTGTCATCAGAGATGGAAAAAAAAAATAGATATACATAAAATTGTTGATTTCTAAGCAATGCAAACTATGGCACAATGACGTAGTTATAGGCACTGAGAAAAAGAAAAGTAAAATCAGCAGAAAAGAAAAGTAGGGTATTTGACAAATTTGGCACAGAAATTATTTTTTTATCATTCGACTTAGATAATCATTGGACTTGAAATCTTTTCATAAAAATTTCATCTTATATTCATCTGAAATTATGTGAATAAGAATTGGTTTATATATCCAGTGATAATGGAATCACACTTGAAAAGTTACCAATTGATACATTTTGAAGTTCAATTATAAGAGTATTCTTCTATAGCAAAGAAACTATTTTTGCTCAGTTTTTTTTTCACCTTATATTTAGTGAATTGGATTTTCTAACAAATACCAAAAAAAAATGAACATTTGTGCATTGAAAAGGAAATGTTTTAGTTTGGTTTCTTTGTTTAATGTGCTATCAACCTTCATAGGTTATTTAATGCCAAAGTCATCCTTGTAGAAAAAACAGTAGTGATACTATTTAACCCCCTCCCATAGCTGGGGGCGGAATAAAAGGGAGTTTAATACTTTTCCCAAGGGGCATTAGTCCAAAAGTGAATCGTAATAGTGCAAAGTTCAAATTCACTAAAATGTCCCAGTCTAAAATGTTAACCATAAGGACTATACACAAAAAGAAAATAAATCAGTCATATACACACACCTTAATAGAAAAACTTTACTGGGAAACATCAAGCTCATGTTTCCCCATTTATAACTATCCTTATTTTACTGAATAAAAAATAAGTAACAATTTTGACAGTTTTTAATAGTTTTCAATTCAAATACATGAATACCATATCTTAAATAGATTTTTGTATTTACATACAAAGTGAGATCCAAGCAAGAAAGCTTGGAAACAACGGCCTTAAAATAAGTAAATAATAAAAAGTTTCTTTGGTAACAGTCATGCATAGTAAGCCATAATCTAAGCAATTTTTGTTTAAACAGAAAAAAATCCCCATTAAAATAAAAAATAATGTAAATTGGTTTTAAAGTTTGTCATATTTGAATTGCAGTTTTCTAACTGCAACCATTGAAGACAATATTAAATAAACTGTTTCTCTATCTTGTCAGATATGCCACATTTACTTCAATAAGTTTATGATGACATCTTCCTATATAGGAAGATATAACATTGATATTAGTATTTTCAACTTCTTAACCTCAACAACTTAAGTTCATCTTTCTCTCTGTAGAATCAAACGTTCATCAGCTCCAGCTAAACGAACAGAAATCTCATGGTGAATTTTTTGGAACAGAACCCAAAATTAATTGATATCTTAATGCAAAGAAATTTACAGAAATTGTAATCCTTTCATAACCAAAAATAAAATCGTATAAATATATTTAAGGTTAGAAGTACTTATTTTTGGACAGTTACATAATCATATTTTTGGTTACACTGTTTTTATGCTGGAGAGTTTAGTAATAAATAATATCAAATAATATGTTTTGATTGCATAATATTCCACTACAAATAATATGATAGGAACAGATGGTGAGAGAGAGTTGGGGAAGTCTATTCTAGTAGCACAACTTAATGAATTTTGGTTAAGAAAATTAACAGTTCATTTTAAGAAAAAAATAGTATAAGTAGGCTTATTTATGGTTGATACTACATATCAGATTAGGATTAACCCTTTTTTCTCAGATTATCCCTAAATTAAAAAGAAAAAAAAATTAAAATGTAGGATATCATTTAAAACTGGTTCATACAGATATCAATTAACTTAGGACAACACAAAAGCAAAGCAGAGAAAAGATGATTGATTTTAACACCATATCAACCAGATTATTTTATGTCTAAAAGTTAAGGAATTACTTTCATTGTATATTTACATTTTTCAGTAGTTGTTTTGAAAGTTTTTTTCAGAGAGATTTATCATATCCAATATTCTGATCTAATACAAATAACTTGCACAAAGTTGTACAGTTTCAAGTATTCCAAACTAATACCAATAATCATATAGTTTCAAGTAATTATTTCTATTTGATGATAATCATTTGTCTCTACACAGTTATATGACTTCAAGTAACTAATAATAATTTTAATAAACAATAATAGCTTCACGTAACTATTCTTAATACAAATAATTTACTGTTATATAGTATCAAGTATTCTTATCCAATACTTATCTTCAAACAGATCATTTTGAACAATAGATGGGACCCTCATAGGTACAACCATCTGAGAGTAAAGGCAATGAAGGAGTACTCTACATTGTCCAGATCTTCAAAACAGGAACCTCACCATCAGATGCAGTTTAATGTCATAAGTTGGACACACCTTTTTTTTTTTTTTTTTTGGGGAAGATCTCACACCCCTTTTCAGGTGAATACAGTCAGTGTATTCTCAGCTCACTAGATAGAGAAAAGAATAAATATCTTAGAAAAGAGGGTTTATCATCCTTGAAAATCAGCATTTATAATCTTGACTTTTACTTGAGCCCAACCACCAAAAATCGATAAAAAATAATGCAATTATCCGAGCCACAAGGCAGACTGAAAAATATGCCATGTTAAAACAGTTTTTCAAAAAAACGAGTGAAAAGAAATGGGGCAAGAAACAAGAATTTGGTTTGGTTTTATGATATATCAACCATTGTTTGTTATTTAATACCAAATCCTTTTTATATATATATAATAATACATGATTTCTAAACCTATTTTGGAGATAATATTTCAAAACAAGCCTGAGCTCATTTTTTTTTTTGCACACAAAGGGTTTCACTTATTTCTATCAAATATGAATAATTCTATTTACTATTAATCATTTGCTTGCACACAGTTAAATATCCTCATGAATTGCTATTTAACACTAACATTTCAATTAAACGTCATTTGCTTACACATAGCTAAATGATCAAACAGTTCTATTTTAAACAATTCAGTTTAGCATAAGTACACAGTTTAAATGTCAAACAGTTCTATTTGAACCATAGATGGGATCCTATCAGGTGCTACTACTCCAGGTCAGAGTGGACTGGAAGCGATGGCAATGAAGGAGTACTCCGAATTCCCCAAATCTCCAGCATTACTGGAGCCTCATCATCAAATTGTTTAGTGTCATATCTAGGACACTCGCTGGGGCACTCTGTAGAGATGCAGTTGATGTATTCTGCAGCTCCGGATGACTGGGCCAGAAACAAAAGAGAACGTAATAATGAATATATTTCCTTATGTATCTCAAGTTTTGACTGCTGTACAAGTGAAGTAGTACACAATTGTGTACAGGTTTTCACTGTCTCATTGTCCTAGATTTCTTTCTTGCTTGTATTCAAGGAGACAAATACAGAGGTAGGGAACCAGTAAACAGCTCACTATGATGAGAGAGAGAGAAACAGAAAGATAGACACCTATAATCATAATTGACAGTCTACATTTGGCATAAAACAGAAATCATCAAAGTAAGAATCTGTATATAGAAAGCTTATTACAAATAACACACATATACAACATTCTTTGCAAACCTCGTGACAAAAATTACCATTCACTTTAGATATTAGACATTAGCTGCTTTAATTATTCAGAGGAACTGAATTATTAACCTACATAAATGGACAAACATGTACGGATGTGGAGTATATTGCCCCAATTACAAGATGCATTTCTGAGAGCAACTGTTAGACTAATGCTTAGCAAATTAATCCTACAAAGCATTGCAAATAAATTTGATCCTCACTGAGTAACTTATATTGTGGCCTTTTGCCAGAAAGACTATGCATCTATGATTGAAGGTTTCTTTATAGCAGATATAAATAAAGATGTCAACGAAAACTTCAGACCAAGTGGTCAAGACGTCTTAGGTTCAATCCTAAAAATAAAAATAAAAAATCACAAACTTAAAGAAAGAAAAGTGAAATTCTAAAAAGGTATTTATTGAGGTAAGCCAAGTCTACTATTGATACATTGGTGAAACAGGTAATGCCATATTCAAACCGATTCCTAAACCATTAAGTGTGTGGAAAAATACAGCAGTGTGATCAACAACTACTGAACTCAAGGTCAATCTGAGACCATAGTTCTCAATAGTTGGTTTCAATCAATTGACCAAAACGGTTCAAGAGTTAAAATGCTCCATCTTGTTCACTGATTGCCTGTTTAGCTGAATAGGTGATATTTGGTTATGTTTTATGACATATCAGCTCTTGTGAATTATTTAAGGCCAAATCATATATAAGCAAGTAGTTTGTAGTTAACATTTTTAAATGAATCAGAGCTCATTTGTTTTTACAGTGTCAAATGGTTTTCAGCAGTTATCCAACATCAATTCTATTTAATATCAATCATCTGTTTGCACTCAGTTAAATGGTTTGAAATATTGCTATCTAATACTAATAATTTTATTTAATATCAATTATTTGTTTGCACACAGATGCTTTCAAGTATTGCTATCTAAAACTAATAATTCTAGTTGCACAGTTAAATGGTCTCAAGTATTGCTATGGTTTTAAAGAACTGATAATGATAATAATCCTTAGTAAATTATTGAAGCATTCTATTTGACCCATAAATGAGACCCAAGAAGAGTGGATCTGAGAATAATGGAAATGAAGGAGTATTATTTCCTATTTCCAAAACTCCAGGACTAAAGCCTCACCATCAAATGTAGTTTAATGTCATACCCAGGATACAGTTTCAAGTATAGCTATCTCAGCACAATTCTATTTAACATTAATCATTTGTTTGCACACAGTCAAATGGTTTCAGATATTGTTATCTCAGCATAATTGACCCTCAGCCATCACCTAGCACCTTTAAGATAAAATAAAATTAAGTACTTTAAAAATTTGAAGAATATGGTTGAGACAATCATATAGATATCAGGGCTTGACATGATCAGCCGACTGATCAGATCAAACCGATCCAACTGCCCATCTAGCTCAGTAAGGGCCTAAGTGGAGTGTTGCAAGTTACATGACCTCTTCAGTAGCTGACTACTAAGCCACCAGGATCCCATCTGCAAACATTATAGGTTGCCATCTATGGCCAACAGGTAGCCTTGTTGAGGAGGGGGCTTATCCATGAATATGGCATAAGGCTATAATTTTTGGAGTACCAATATAAAGAACAAATACTGATTATTAGAAAAATGTTAAATTCTTCTTGCACTTTCCCATCACAAGATTTTTTTAAAATATTAAATAAATTAATGACAATATGTCATCCTATCAGCCAATACAAGACAAATCTTCCACAAGGTCTATAAGACATGGAAGTAAGAAACCTAACCCTGATATACAGGCTTATGAATCCAATTATTCTCCCTCCAGCTATGGGTAAATAGTAGGGCAGATTGGGTTCTTTAGACTTGGTTTGGCAAACAGTCTAGGAGAAGGAAAACTCCAAATTCAAAACTGTGAAACTCCCGTTAAAATTGACCTTGCATCATATCCTGCCTGTGTGGAGGGGTTGGTAAATACATACTGGCAGATGACTTATAGTTAGGATTGAATTCAGAGTTTTTCTTCTAAACGAATTGTCCTAACAAGTTTAGAAAAGAAAGTCTGCTCTATTTACCCAAAGCTGGTGAGGGATAAGATATGGATTCCTGCCTTGCCCAAGGGTATAAGAATATGACCAAAGTTTATTGTATAGCTACATCTAAAGCAATGCACTATATAAATAAATTAGAATATCAAAGAAATCTAACTAGATGAAATCCAGTTTTTGATCATTCTAGAAATTAAAAAAAGAATGTATCTAACAGTAAAAGACTTTTAAAAAAACTCTGCTTGGAGGATTGTTGAGAATGTCGGTTGACTCAAATATTTTGCTATAAAAATTAGAAGATTGCTTAATCAAAATCTAGAGAGCATACTGAACAATGCAAATATATCATTTGTCAAGCTAATATCTTGGTTAGACTGTCCTCCAATAGAAAGGCCACACAGCCTTCATAAATAAAGCAGCATATTTTTAGCTTGAGAAATCTCAATTCGAAGACTCACATTATGACTCAATATGCAGCTGTGAAAGCTGAAATAGCGATATATCTACAGCAATCATTTTTATTGAAAACACCAGGCATATTCATACAGTAGCCATTTACAATTCTCTATAAAAGATAATGCCAGTTAATAAAATAAAAAATTTTATTATCCAAATACATCTAACAAGAGGAACAACTCCAAACACAATATCAATTAATCCAATACAAATAAGAAATTTACAAAGTAACTGAGTAAAGGCATAAACCTATCTCTTTTCATCATAAGTATAGATAAAACAGTAGGATAGAGTACGATCTCTAGCCTTAACAGAGTAACCAATGTAGAAGGAAACACTGAATTCAAAACCTGTTGAGTGTTGTTTAGAGAATCTCTAGCACACTAGTACACCATTCTTCTGCTATCAGCTCATCCAAAAAATATGGCTGGTATTACACAAGCCTTCAACACTTTAAATAAATCAGTTTGACAGTTGTCTTAAACCAAACAGTTGGCCATTCATATGTCATGGCAACAGGAGAGTTACTACTACTGAGTAGCCACCAATCAATAATCTAACCACTACACTACTACTAATAATTGGATATAGGTCATAAACACCAGTAAAAACATTAAAATAAGGCTGGAAAAATAAAAAAATAGAGCAGTTATTTACTAAACACTGCCTAGTATAGCACATTGGCCTTAGGTAGCTTAGAGTACCAACTGTTAAGTGGTCACTCATCTAAATACTAAACAGGTTCATTGCTGCTTAACTTTGATGATCTGGCAAAAACTGGTACTTTCAACAAGTCTTAACCATAAGTCTGCATATTACATATAGTTTATTACTATCAGTCAGTCAGTCAGTACTAGAAAACTCAAAATGCCACATGCATTAGAATTTTTCATGGTAAAAATGTCAATACTTTTTGAACCAATTGATTTAACTGGGTACTTTGTGTGATATAATAATCAGTGAGTTAGGATATCAGACCATTGTATATGAATTAAATTCTTACTGAGGGCCTTGTACCAAATTAAGATAAGTAAAAAAAAAACAAATTTAAAATGTAACTGGATTCCAATAGGTGATATGTACTCAATCTAATGACAGAGAACACACCCATAATTTGCATATAATATTACAGTATTACGGATTTAAGCAAGGTGCAAGTATTTATTATTTATATACTTGGTAAATATTAGGGTGTTTGGAAAATAGTTATGTATTTCATTGCAATTACAAATCAACCAACTGAAGCAGAAACCAAGTTAAAAGGTATGAAATTGTGTCTAGAATTATTCAAGAGTGTACACTACAAAAATATCCCCTCCCTCCCTGCACCAAAAAAATAAAAAAATCAAGATAGGGATCGGAGGTTTTTCCACATCTTCTGCACTCACCAGATTTAGCACCAACAGATTTTCATTTGTTTCAATCACTAAAGCATTTCTTTAAACGTAGAACTGAAAATTTATCTTTTCATTAGACTGTAGTCATTGGAAATTTTTTTTATAATATTTGAATAAATTTAACTTGCATTTGTTTTTATATCCTCTTTAATGAAAAAAAAATAATTACCTTTCCAAACATACTAATATTAATCTACCAAATACCTCAACTTTGAATACAAAACATCATCAAGTTGTGCTGATATAACAGAGTTCCTTAACTTTCTCTCTTGCCATCCATCCCTATCATACCCTTTGCTCCAGGTAGGTCTTCTAGATTGCATCCAGTGTATGTACAAAGCTAATGTACAAAAGTCTTTACTGTTCGGCCAAACCTGATATGTCTATGTGTAGAAGTTCACAAGGGAATGTTGCTTATGAGTGTGTCCTTACTTCCCCAACAGTAGACCAGTTCATATACTTCGTCAGCAATATCTCATCAACTGAAAGTGATGTCAACATACACCTAGCAAAGACAGACTGCCATGATAGGATATCAATTATATGGAAATCTGATCTGATAAAATAAAACAGGACTCCCTCCAAGCTGTAGCAGTGTGAATACTACTCTATGGATGCACAACATGGACCCTAACAAAACACAAGGGGAAAAAGCTAGATGGGAAGAACACAAAAATGTTGTGTGCTGTTTTGAACAAATCCTGGAAGCATCATCCCACAAAACAGCAGCAGTATAACTACTTACTTCCATTCTCATAAACCATCTAAGTATGATGAACAAAACAACATATAAGACTTAGATATTTTCAGAGATAATTTTCAGGATTAAAAAAAAAAAAATTTTTTAAATTTAAAAAAAAAAGGGATGGAGTTTTATATGCTATCAAATGATATCTTTGCTAATCTTTAAATTTCTATCTTTTAAGGATTTTTTTTCTTTTAAAAAGAATTATGTTTCTGAAGTCTAAATTCAAATCTTATGATGAATATTTTACCTGTATGTGTGTTTGCTCATATGAAAGTTGTAAAGAAACAAAGATAAGGCCCATTCATGAGGGAGGGCATTGTAATAGAAAGGTTTTAAAGGGTAAGGGATATAGCAAAAACACAAAAAATGTATTTCCCTAAGCAAAACAGGGATTTCTAATTAAAATTTCTTGAGAGTTACTAAATATGACATACATCCAAAACAATATAAGAGTGATAAACCGAGGGAAAAAAATCATTGAATGTCTGGTGACATTTCAAAAAGAATAGATTAATAGTAAAATTGAGTATTTTTCTTTTTCTTTCAAAAGAAAGACATGTATAAGTAGCAATCATACTTATTACATGTCCAATATAAACCACCATTATGCATTTACATTATAAAATGATATACTGACAGCCTGACTAAAATATTCAAGGAGACAAGCCAAAGTACTTAGCAATTCAGCTTGCTTTAAATTGAGATCACAATACAATTGACACAGTAGTGGATATCAGTGTTGCATAGACAAAATGGAAAATGAGAATGATCAGCTGATTTCATTGATTGAATCAGAAATTGCTAATATATTCAACTATTTACACAAGATAAAGGGAATAATATGTATCTCCACCAAATTTTTATCTCAGAACTTTTATGCAACCATTTTATCATACAAAAAAAATCCAACCAGCATAATGCATCATATAAATATATATTTTTATGTAAATGGGAATTTGCAGTTGTATATACAGGTAATTTATAGTCCTATGATTAATCATTCTTATCAAGATCTTAAACTACAAAAAAGTGCAAAAAAATTCATGGGTGGTTGGTTGTTTTATAGCATTTCAACTCTTCTTGGCTCATTTAATGCTGACATTTTGGGGTTTTCAAGCAGTTAAATTGTTTCAAGTAACTATTCTTATATACTAGTAATTTAGTCGCAATTATAGTTTCAAGTTTTTATTTTTATTCAATAATATTGATAATTTTATGTACACTAAAATGGTTTCAAGTATTTTAAGGAGTTATTCTATATACAGATGAACACAGTTACATGATTTCAAGTATCCCTAATACTAATAATTTTTAAACAGATATATTTGACCACAGAGATGGAACCTTAGAAGGTACAACCATTTTGTATGAGAGTGAACTTGGGAGTAATGATAATAAAGATGTCTCTCTCTACACTCTCTAGGATTAGAGTCTCACTATTGAATGGAGTTTAGTGTCATATGAAGAATCAGGTGTACAGAAGTGTAAAATATCAGTAGAGAAAACACACTGATTAAACATTCACTTTGAATATCCAGGACAAAGAGTTTAAACCCAATTTATTGAGATTTAAAAAGAAAAAAAGAAATCCTTGATAAATATTAAATAGATGTCAATTTTTGGACAATCCCACAAGATTTATGTATAGCAAGGTCTACTTTATAAATGAATATTCTAATATGTAGCTTTTTACTGATTTGGTCAGTATATAAATAAATGTGTACATATATGAAATGTTTAAATAAGTCTGGTAGTAAACTCACAATTCTTTTTATGCCAAGTAGAGGCAAAATTAAGTACATTAACCTTTTTGATCCAAGTAGGACACATGTTGTACCGAGTTATACAGTTAACAATAACAAGAAACAATCCCTGATCTATATTTTATTTTAGAATCTCACAAATAATGTATTAAGTAGTGTAAATGAAGCAAGCTAAGAGTAATAAACATGGTTTGGTTTGTTTTATGGCATATCAACCTTTGTAGGTTATTTAATGCCAAAGCCATTCTCCAAGAAGAACAGTAGTAGTACTATTTAACCCATAGCTGGGAGGATAAGGGGGTTCATACCTTTCCTTAGGGTATTTGTCCTAAAGTGAACGTAATAGCGCAACTGGAGTTCAAACTCTTTTAGTATGATTCCACAGTCCATCGCTTTGACCATTATGCCACAAGGACACCCCCTGTAATTAACAAGTATTCAGTCTATATATATATATATGGTAGATTTTGTGTGAATGTAAATGTAATAACTTCCAAGCAAAAGTAGTGTCAAAACTTATGGTGTCAGGTCTATCTACTTTCAAAATCAACCCTGAAATTTGTCCCTTTAAGTAAACATGGATACCAAATATACACTGCATGGAAGAAATGTTCTACCATTGTGCCCATATAGCAATCCCCACAAAATGCACTCACACATAGGTAAAAGATATATGGTGCCACTAAGTTTACTTTAGTCTTATCAGAGTACTATAACTAAAAATTTAACTTTTTACCTCATTTTCAACAAATTTTCTTTTTTAAAACTTACTTTGCATTTAAAAACATATCTATAGAACAGATATTATTAAAAGTTTCCTTATTAATAGAAAAATACTAAAAGGGTTGAATTAAGGAAGATATATTTTGAAAGGGTTTATTTCCACAGAGAATATTTCCAAATATATCTTTAATAATTCTATTGGTTCTTATAAAAATTAATATTTCAAGAGTAAACATTATTAAAGGTTTTATGAGATCATTAATACAAAAAAATTGTTTATGCAAATTCAGTGTGAAAAAGTTCAGCTGTTGTGAACTGATGCATGAAAATTAGGGAAAGTTTAAAAGATGACAAAAAAAACAACAAAATGGAATAAACTTTCATATGAACAGAGAAACTTGGCTTTTGTTAACTAAACAATTTTGGAAGATCTACAGAAAATTTGATTTATTTTAACCCAACTAGGATTATTTTATGACAATGAGTTTGGGATTTACATTCATTGCATACTATACTAATATAGAGTATAATGATTCATTGTATATTTATATTTACATATATTGTGGAAGTGTTTCTAAAGAGTTTTTGATGATATCAAGTATTTCTATCTTATACAAATAATTTGCCTAACAATTATATGGTTTCAAGTCATTATTTCTATGTAATGAGAGTCATGTTGTTTACACACACTTATATCGTTTCAACTAATAGTAATCCTTAGTAAATAATTATAACATCAAGTAACTAATCTTAATGCAAATAATTTACCATTATATGGCATCAATTATATACTATGAATAAATTTTAAACAGATCTATTTGAACCATAGATAGGACGTTAAAAGAAATGATCACTCCAGATCAGAATCGACTTGAGTGTAATGGCAATGAAAAGGTATTCTACACTCATCAGAACTGGAGCCTCATGATCCGATACACCCAGGACACCACCCCACTTTTTTAAGGGGAAGGTTCTTAACCCTCTGTAGAAGATGCAGTCAGCATATTCAAAGCCAGAGAAAATAAAATTTCTGTTGGATTGATGAAAAAAGATAAATAAATTTAAAAATCAACTGAGTTTTAAAGTTTCCAAAAACAAAGATGAGAAATTAGTTTATACATAGAATTTAAAAGGAAAATGAGTTGAAAGGTAACTAATGACTTAAAACGAATTTACTGCAAAATTATGAATATACATACCATAGATATATAGGTCAGTATGAACAAGTATATTAAAAATGTCAGACAATATTGTACATACTTTTACATGAAAAAAAAAAAAAAAAATATTCACAACTTTCATCTACAATATGGTTGTGTACCAAGATTAAAATATTCTGGAATATTACATGTTTTTAGTAAATTATATTTCTACAGAAAGTCTTTTTTATTTAAATACCATTTTCCATTGCCTTTTTTCAACAAATTTACTTCATATTTATAAAAATATAATTGTAAATGCAAATTATCATTATGCTTTATTATAATTATTAACTAACAACAAATATTAAAATATCATTGGTTTGCCACAATGGCTTGTAGAAAAGAGTTCAGACAAGTCAAAGACTTTCCTGATTATACTTATTATTTTAAGAAAAAGGGGAAGTAACTGTCATTAGCAGTTAATAGATCTGGAGTTATCTTTTATGCATTTTTTTTTATTAATTCATATTCAATTGAAAATTAGAAACTGGTAGCTTAATTGATGTGGAAATTATTTTATTCTTCAAATTAGATTACATATTACACTAACAAAAATTTGTGTTAGTTTTGCTGTGTCAAAGTAACATCAATGCAAATGTACAAAAATCAAATGATAATATAGCTACTTAAATAAAGAGATGAAGCAAAAGTAATTTGCTGTTCACAACATACTGCTGACTTTGTTGTTGTCATCGTCTTCAGAATTTTCTATTAAAACTGATGATAGTCAAATTCAATAGAATCATTCTGTTGCTTTACAATTCTTTTGATGACAGTTGGGGAAAATTTTCATGTCTTATTTGTCCTAATGGATAATTGATTAGCTATCACATAACTCAGGAGAAGATCAATGCTCTTTCTATTCACCCCCCCCCCGTCTCGATATTCCATTAGCATTTTTTTTGCTTTTTCTTTAAGATCCAAAGAGAGAAAGCTGGGGAGTGGTTCTTACTTTTTATCAAAAGAATTTTAAAGTTTTTTTTATTATGTTGTGAAAGGAAAAAAGAAAGCTTTGTTTATTCAAATAAGAGATTAAATTCTAGCTATTCTATTATTTATTTTTAACTAAGGCTAGGGTAAGCCAGTTAACCCTTTTACAGGCAGATAAAATGACAAAAATGTCATCCTGCTTGTATACCACTCACAGCAAAAATGTTTCTCTGCCTGCAAAAGAGTTAAGACTGCTCAATGTGGACAGACACACAAAAGCTTCTTTTTCTGAAAAAAAAATTATAAAAGATTCAACTAAAAAATCAAACAGGAAAAAAAATACAATAAAAAAATGAAATGAATTTAGTAAACATAGTTATTTACAAAGCTAAAGTTAATTTAATCACAAAGCTTGAAGTATGGGGCACCCAATGAGAATCAAACTCATTAGTGATGGTCTTATAGCCTAACTCACTAACAATTACATCACAAGATTTTACATACACACACACACATATACATAAGTTGGCCAATTGTATTCAAGGACAACCCAAAGGCTCATATATAAGATCGTGATTAAAATTTAATGCTTAAAGCATTTTTAATCTGTAAAATCTTTACAGTGCTTTAGGCAAAAAATACAGAACAATATTACAGTATATTAAAAATTAGGTTAGCAAAAAACTCTTAACTCAGAGTTTCATGTTGTTGTCCTCATTCATGATTTTTTAAAAATGTTTTATAATTATCTTACTTTATAAGTGAGATATATATATACACACACACACACACACACGAAAGACATTATATACTAAATTTTTACAGTATATACCTGTATATATTTCCAACTGAAGAAAATTAGATATTTAATCAAAACTAGATAACCTGTTACCATATTGGATCTATTATAATGTTTCTATTCAGCAAAACGTGAAGAATATTTGTCCTATAGAGGATTTGAACGATCAAAAAATAATGTTCAGTGCAAATGAAGACATCATAAAATTATTTACTTGTAAATTGGATTAGAAGTTGTTTTAATCTCAAAGAGCATTATAAGAGTACTACCATAATATATATATATATATACACACACATACACACACACTTTTATCAAACATTTCATCTAAAAGAAGACTTAATAAAATTAATGTGAGTTCATTGATACTAAATAAATATCATACTTAACTCGAGAATTTCATTTAATCAACTGATCACTTAGAAACACTAGTTTTCCAACTTAGTTTCAGAAGATCCCATTTGAATTTTTGCTTACATCCAAAATCAAACTGCTTCCATAAAGCTAAATTTTAATCTGAATATATGACTTAAATCAGGAAAATTCAACAAATTTAAAAAGTAGAATTACAAACTCAATTTCACATTTAATAACTGCTTAGAACACCTCAACTAAATAGTGAGTGTAGATTTTAAAATGTCTTCAGAGACATTCTTTCAAGTAATAGGGACATTGGTAGTGTGATAATTGTAGCAATAATAAGTGATGAGGCTGTGTGACAATGTGTAAGTGGTTGGTTTTAAGTCATTGATTAATCTGTATAAAAAAGAGTAGGTATTAATTTGGAAATTAGAACAAGTTTTCAATCAAATGAAAAACACCAAATAATGTGTGTATAAAAGGAGGATTGTCAAAAAGTGTTTTTCCAGTTAAATATCATTTTTAAATGAATTGCAATTATCTTACAAAGAGCTATAGTGATTGTGAAACAATAAAAATTTCTTTTAAAGCTGAATATCATATGGAAACTCCTTTTTTAAATCAAAGCATTGAACTATCTCACTATTTAAAATAAATATTTAAAACAAATCAAAACCAAGCTGTTTGATTTATTAGTTAAATGACATAACAGCTACAGGTTTTTTAATGTTGAAATTTGATAAAAGTAACTTGCACACATTATTTTAAGTATTTCTATTTAATAAAAATTTTCAAACAGATTTATTTGAGATATTAATGGGAATACCACTCCAGAACAGAGTGGACTTGGGAGTAATAGCAATGAAGTTGTACTCCCTTCTCCAAAGAGTTTGGTTTGGTTTTATGGCATATCAACCATTTAATGCCAAATCCTTGTTATATATATATATAAATATATGATTTATAAACAAATTTTGTAGATAATATTTTTAAATGAGCCTGAGCTCATTTTTTTTTTTTGCACATAGTTAAATGGTTTCACTTATTTCTATCTAATACGAATAATTTTATTAACTATTAATCATTTGTTTGCACACAGTTTAATGTTATGTATCACGAACAATTCAATTAAACATCAGTTATTTATTTACACAGTTAAATGATCAAACAGTGTTAATTTAACACAAGTCATTTGTTTGGACACAGTTTAAATGTCAAACTGTTCTATTTGACCCATAGATAGGGCCCTATCAGGTGCTACCACTCCAGGCCAGAGTAGACCTGGGAGCGCTGGCAATAAAGAGGTACTCTGCATTCCGCAATGCTCCAGCATAACTGGAACCTCACCATCAGATTGTTTAGTGTCATATCCAGAATACTTGTTGGGGGGGTGGTCTTACCCCACTGCAGAAATTCAGTCAGTGTATTCTATCCCCCCTCCCCTTCCAGCTGCCAGGGTTGATTCTTACTCATTACACTCCTTTAAAGAGGGGTCTTAAGTCATTGCAGGGGATATAGTCAATATATTCAGAACCCTGGTGACATGGATGTATATTTGAGGTTTAATTGAATCGAGATATTTATTGATGTTTACATTTTTAGAAAGATATCATTTTACCTATCAACAGTATTTGAATAATAAAATGAACAAAATTACTTTGCTATTTGAATATTATTGAAAAAAAAAAAAAAAAAAAAAAAAAAAAAAATTGCTCTGCATTATATTTTTTTTAAGTAGAGGTTTTGTCATTTTGAAAACTTGTCTTCAGTTTGTTAAAACCTCCAAAATATTTTATTATTCATTCATTTCTACTAATTTTACAGTGGAGTTGTTTTTTTTTATCATCAACCTCAGATTTGTATTTAACACGTTTCAACTTAACCTTCAAAATATCAGCTTCCATATACAAATTTTTTATATACATATATTACTCTTTGAAGTGAACTGATTTGTATATACATCATTTCTCCATTAGACCATAAAGAAGAGAGTCAGAGAAATCAGACACCATTGTCATAGGAACAAGTCAAATTTGTCTTTGTCCATATGTAGGCAATTTCGAGACCCAGATTAAAGTGACTTTACATTGAATTTGATTCCCTGAGGAAGCAAATAAATACCTTATATCAAAGTGTCCTCACAGGTACTTCCTGCCTTGAATCAGAGTGTAGTATAAATGTGCAGTGCTACACACAAAAATATGGAATTACACAGCAATGACCATGCAGTTTTTGAAAAATAAAGGAAAATCCATAATTTAGATTAAAAGAAATTTTATCAAATGAATAAGTTCTGAAATTTTATAAAGAAAATATTGTGAACTGATGAAATTAGCGAAAATAAAATTAATACTTTGTTTTTTCATTGAACTTTAAAACGTTAAATAAAGAGTATTAAAAGTAAAAAAAAGTGAATTACTGAAAAAAAAAATATTTTGCACATTTTCTCTTAAAAAATTGACTTCATTGAAAATAATTTCAGCGGTTTGTCATATTTTCTATAGCAAATTTCAGCAGATCTGATTAAACTTCATTTATTACTAAGAAGTTATTAGTCAAAAAAATTAATTAAAAAAAAATAACTGCTAGGTCAACACCTACCTATGTAAGGTCAAGTACATGCGTCACCCCCTGGTACATCTCCATGAAATAGTTATAAAACCAAAGAAAATCTTTGATGAAAAGTTGTTTTTGTTTGTTTGTTTTTTCGAAATAATCAACAGATGAGAGTGGATGACAAATACACTTTGAACTGTCACTTACGACGGGCATCCAGCTATTAGGGGTATATTTTATTCATATAAAGTAACTAGATTGATTTTCTCTTCTTTGGATCTGTAATCTTTAAATGAGATTGTATAACATTTCCTTGAATGATTACTGTTTCAATTATGAAAGTTCTTTAAATTATTGCCCAAAATTTTTCTCTAAGCAAAGAGAGGGGGAAAAAAATCGACATTGATAACGTTGTATTTAATCGGTCTGGACGTAGGCGACAAAACTCAGAAATCGATTTCTTCTTCTTTACCCGAGTAAAAGTGACGACGTTTAAAAAAATGAATGTTGTTATTAATATTAAAGACCCAAATTAAAGAAAACTGTAATGGTTTAAGTGACAATTTAACATTTTGATACGTAAAGATGTCCAACCATTCATTAAAAATAAACGATTCAAATAGTCAATTCAATATCTACGCATTGACGCAAGCAGTTGAGCATAGAAAAGCCAAGTAATAACTTGTTATATTTTATCAATTTATTTATTTTAAGAAATAAAGAATAAAATATCAAAACTATTTCATTTTTCTGAGAAAAAAAGATATCAGTTTGGGTTTTTTTTCGTTTTATAGAATTTGAGGAAAATTTTAAAAAGTGGGAATTGTAAAAATTAAAAAGTTGTTTGAAAATCTTGCAATCGTACTTCAGTAATGAAACTAATAATGAAAATTAATTGCCATGTTTAAAAACAAGCTAAATTTCAAAACATACATTGAATAGAAGAAATAGGTTTTCTGTTGTTTTTTTTGGGGGGGGTCGTTTGGTTTTGTTTCCCCCTCCCCTTTGTACTTTTCAACTAAATACAAAGTGTCCGACTTAGTAACAATTTTAAAACTTTAGGGATTTAGACTACAGTATTACGTTAAAAAAAATTTAATTCTTGGATACGGATATAGTTCTATCGTGACGGACTTGATGTTCGTAAAAACAAAAACAATGAATCGTGATCCCATTTCCTGAAACAGAAAATCGACGATCTTCTTGTCAATTTCCCAATTAATTTTTACCCTCCCACACACACTTTTTTCCACCATTTCATCAGTTTTATCTAAAAAAAATAATTGTCGGTTGACAAACAAAATGTCTCTTGGATCAATTTGACACTTGTCTAAAAGCAGAAAAAAAAATTTATGGATCATTTCAACAAACACATGAAATTGATTTCTAAATTTAAAAATAATAATGAACACATTTTTTTATTACAATTATGTCTTTAAAGTTAAAGTAAATCAAAATGATAGAAGCTAAAACGACGTATACTGCAATTCACATGGACAAACAGAATACCGTTTTAAATGCTATGATTGTGTATGACAACCGGCTATACACACGAAATGGGACTTAATATTATTGGAAGAATTAAGCACTTGAAATAATTAGGTAATTCTAACTCGAGAAAACATAGGTTTCAAAATTGGACAAATTGTTTTTCGAGGGGTGATCAAAAGATAAAATTATGAAAAGGTTACACTTTCTCCAAGTTTATTAGTTAAATTTTAGAATATAAAAAAAAATCAAAAGCATTCAAAAAAGAAAATCCAAATTTATTCACATGACAAATTAGAATCACAGAACTAATTACTTGAGTGTTGGAGATCTTGATGGCGTTAATAATTTTTTTAAATCCCAAAATGCTCGAAGGTCTTTTTTTCATTTTTTTTTTTTTTTTTTTGGTAATATTTAAACCGCCATTTTTGCGCCGGTCACTAAATAAGGACGAGAATTAACAGTTAGTGCGATTTATGGCCATTTTAGGATATTAAAATGACTACAGTAAAGTAAGTTTAAAATAGGTTACTTACTACATTAGTAAACTAAATGTTTACCGCCTTCCATAAAATACCAAGTTTGGAAAATTAAAATGTTCTTGTTTATTTTCCTTTAAAAATTAAAGGAAATTTTGTGGACTATTCTTGCAATATAAAGTTTAGGTAAAAACGATTAGCAGTTAAATAGAAACGACTTTATATCTAAATTATTTAACTTTTAATCAATATACAAAAATTAACTCCAACAACAGTGAAAGAAGTATGAACTATCACCGATTAGTTTTATCAAGTCCAAGCTGCTATTTTTTCTATTTCATTTTTAACACTTGTTACTAGCTTGATTCCTACAGTTGTTTTTTTTTTTTTTTTTCAGTTGATCTTAACCGGAGGATAGCAAGAACTTTTCTAGATTAAAATTAGGAGTAAACTGGACATTGAAATTTGCATGGAAGGTTAAAGAAAAGAAACCTAAACAGTGGGAGAGGCCAGTCATTTGCGAACTAAACGACTCATGTGACCAAAATTAGTTCTAGAGTAAATGAATGACTATTGTTTTGAATGAATTATTGTGGATATATTTCTAATGCAATTGTAAACTAAAGTGTATGACAATGACGGTTTCTTTTCCTCCGAAAAAAATACTTCACTTTTTTTCTTTTTATTTATTTATTTTTTCTCCAAACAGCAGTAAGCGGAGTAAATTATAACAATTAGAAATCATAAATTGATAGGATTTTTAACCCTGTCAAATGATTATATCCCGATCCCATCAGCAATTGAATGGAGAAACCGAAAGGCCTTGTCATGTCATTCGTAAGTTATACTACACTAATAGTTAAAAAAAAATAAAATACTTCTGTCACTTTACTTTCATTAGTTTGAATAAAAACTTTTATGTCCTGTTTGTTTTGGTTACTTGGTTTAATCAGTGGTTAATCAAGCCATGTATGTGCCTATTTTTATCGTATTTATTTTCCGGCGAAACAGATTGTAATTAATACGGACAGAAAATTATACCAAATAAATACCCTTTTCTTTTTTTTTAAGTCGTTGAATAATTATTAATTTCATTTACATCCTCAACCCAAACAATAAAAAGTCAGTGGGTCTGAGTAGCAACAAATTCACTCCTTTTTCTTACGGGAAAAAAAATGAAACAACCTTACACAATTTTTTTTTTTTTAGATACATATTTTAACAACTATTCCAGTATCTTTCAATCCTGAGAAGCAATATTAATAAGAGGAATTGATATTAAAATATTAAGCTTTAAACAATAAAATTATTGAGCCCTTGCTTAATATTTTATGTTCGAAACTGCATCTAGGTTCTTTGATAAAGTTTTAAAATCAACAATTAATAACTTTAAACGAGTTACAATTTGATGAAAACAGAAAATTCAATGACCGGAGATTATGAGGTTTGCATTATTGTTGTTATTATTATCCTTTTTTTTTTTTTTTTACTTTTCTTTTTCTTTTTTTTTCTTTTTTTTTTTTTTTCGTCTTTGCTTGAACATTTTTTTTTTCGTTATTTTGCCAATGATGCAACAAAAAAAAAAGTTTAACTCAAGATATCATGCATTTCACATTTTATTAAAAAATAGCCCGAATGTGATTTTTAATGGTCTATTTTAGCAAAAGACGAAGTAAAAATGCATTATTAAAAAAAAAAAAAAAAAAAAAGTCTTTTATTATTTGTAATTCGCAATAGCGCTGCATCTAGCAGCCGCCACTTGCTGACAAGTCATTTTGATGAATAATCTTCTCTACTATATTTACAAAAATGCCAACAAAACTGGACACACCTTGAGAAAGAAGCAAGTGCAGAAATGGTCAGACTGTACTTACGTGTGGCCGGAATATGTTGTAAAGTCCCGTGTAGTCCGAACAAGTGTCAAATCCGAGAAGAAGAGAGCCGATCATAGCAAAATGGTGCGTACGTGAACCTGATCACATGAGCAGTCATGTGACCAGCTGTCTCTCTTGGTAAAGAAAAAGAAGAAGAAGAAGAAGAAACTAAGAGATATATTTTCACATTGTAACAATCTATTCACATAATCATCGCTTTATCTTTTATTTATTTTTACCTGCTGAACTGTTAGAAAGCAAGGGATTAAAGTCGCCCCTGTAAAAAAACAGGCTCGAATTTTTTTTAAATGTGTAAACCATAATTAGTTAATAAAATCAATAAGTGCAAGGGAAGTAATTGCATGAATTGTCAAAAATCATTTCATGTCATCTCAAAATTTAATTTAACTCAATCAATCGAAATGAAAGTTTTTATCGATTTCTAAAATATTTAGAGGCATTGTTCACATTGACAAAATTTTACTTAGTATAGCACAAGGCCACAAGATATAACATCAAGTAAGAATTAAACTTTTTTTTTTTTTAACTCAAATTCAGCCTTAGCAATGCTAGTTAATAATAATAAGCAAAGGGTTACAAAATAATAAATGAAGGAAAAATATGTAACAAATGAGTATTATAAAGGGACAACAAAACAGAGATATAAGCTAAGACAAGGTATGACTCTTATTAACATTGGAATTAAAAAGTTTTTAAATATCTTCTATCGAATAATTTAAAAATTCGTAAAGAAAGCCCTAACAGTAGTTTAGAAGAAAAAGCCTAGAATGCTACTACAGCCCCCCCCCCTCAGAAAAGGAAAAAGAAAAAAAAAAAAAAAAAAAAAACCCAACAAAAACGAATTGTCCCCTTCACCCCACTAGACCGCCCCCAAAGCTACCTAAAATATCAGTAGTAAATAAAAGTCCAAACGAAGAAGACGCATTTGAACTCAGGAGCCAAGTGGAAGAAATATGTCAATATTGGTCAGTATGTCTTTAATTCCAATTTAGAATGCTGAATTTTACAAAATGTTATGCTGTATTTTGTTTGTAAAATAATGCTTAAACTATGCGTTTTAAATGTAAAGGCACGCTTACTCTACTGTAAAGCCAATTTGATATTAAGCCTATCCACATGTCAGCGAACAAGGCAGAATGTTTTTAAATATCTTCTATCGAATAATTTAAAAATTCGTAAAGAAAGCCCTAACAGTAGTTTAGAAGAAAAAGCCTAGAATGCTACTACAGCCCCCCCCCCCCTCAGAAAAGGAAAAAGGAAAAAAAAAAAAAAAAAAAACCAACAAAAACGAATTGTCCCCTTCACCCCACTAGACCGCCCCCAAAGCTACCTAAAATATCAGTAGTAAATAAAAGTCCAAACGAAGAAGACGCATTTGAACTCAGGAGCCAAGTGGAAGAAATATGTCAATATTGGTCAGTATGTCTTTAATTCCAATTTAAAATGCTGAATTTTACAAAATGTTATGCATATTTTGTTTGTAAAATAATGCTTAAACTATGCGTTTTAAATGTAAAGGCACGCTTACTCTACTGTAAAGCCAATTTGATATTAAGCCTATCCACATGTCAGCGAACAAGGCAGAATGTTTTTAAATATCTTCTATCGAATAATTTAAAAATTCGTAAAGAAAGCCCTAACAGTAGTTTAGAAGAAAAAGCCTAGAACGCCTAATGCTACCACAGAGCTCTAATTCCTGAAGCCTGCTAGGTCCCCAACTGTAGGATGAAAAAAAAAAAAAAAAAAAATGAAAAACCCTTGGAAAAGTCCCAATACAGCAAAAAAGTGTAAGTCAGTATTAGTGAAAGTCATAAGAAAATACCTTAATGTTGGACTTTAACTAAGTTAAAACTTAAAACAAATCCCCCCCCTTTTATTTATTTATTTTTATGTTTTTATTTTTTTTATTTTCATTTTATTTAATTTTTTTTTTTTTTTTTTTTTTTTTTTTAAATGTTCATTTATTTTATTATGTACACATGGGAAGCAGCATGATGTACGTTAAGGTATTTGAATAAACCAATGGACGACCAAAGTCAATACCGAAATGGGTCCTGGACGTGAGTTTGACGACTTTTCGCTCAGGATCGACAGTTCGATCGGGGAACTACTGCTGCTCCTCTATAAGAGTGGCTTCTATAGAAGAGAATAAAACAGCCATCGAAAGATAACCATGACCCACACTCAAACCACTTACACAAACCGCATCGCTCTTCGCGCGGGTAAAAAAGGGGCGCGTCCTGCTGAGGTTGGAGCCCTGGCCTCGGTGTTCGAAAAATCAGCTACAGAGCTCAAACAATCAAAACTACTAAAATGCAAGCAAACACTACAAATAGCCACATTTAACGTAAGAACCTTAAATAGAATAGGACAACTCCCAGAGCTAATTGCATCGGCCGAAGAACATAATATAGAAATAATTTGCATACAAGAACACAGATACACGCACACAGAAGATATCAAATATCACGAAACTGGCAATGGATGGTCGCTCGCCACTGTATCCGCATGGAAAAACTCTGTCAACGCCGCAGTAGGAGGGGTAGGATTGCTTATAGGACCTAGAGCACTAAAAACGCTTAATAGCATAGAGAAAATACGACCTAGGATGATGGTAGCTACATTTAACGGAAACCCCAGAGCAACAATCGTCTCATGCTACAGCCCCACCAATGTTAGTGAAGAAAATGAAATAGTCACCTTCTACGATGAGTTATCCTCATTAGTGCGTAGCATCCCGAAACACAACATGTTAGTCATTGGCGGAGACATGAATGCACAAATAGGGAAAAACGGAAACAACAAATACAGCCTCCACAACACGTCAAATAGAAATGGGCAACATCTAACAGATTTCATGATAGAAAATAGATTAGCATGCCTCAATACAAACTACCAAAAAAGAGAGGGCAAACTATGGACATACACGTACGCAAACAATACTAAAGCTCAGATAGACTACGTCCTTATAAACAAGAAATGGAAGAATAGTGCATTGAATTGCGAGGCATACTCCTCTTTTGAGGGTGTGTCCACCGATCACCGAATAGTCACAGCGAAAATACGGTTAAGCCTACGAAAAAACGCCAAACGAACAGTGACCACCAAACACTATGACTGGGCCCTATTAAACAACAAAGATGTCAGAGATAAATACGTATTAGAATTGAGAAACAGATTCGAAACACTACAAGAAAAGACGGAAAAAAGTACACCAAACGACGAATACGAAAATTTCGTCAATGCACACCTTGAGGCAGCAGCAAAATACATTCCAACAAAAATTAAAACTAAATATAGAGTCCCATGGGAAACCTTAGCGGTGAGAGAAAAACGTGCACTAGTGAAAACAGCCTCCAAAAACTATCGAAAAAACCCAACAAACACAAATGCCTTAAAACTAAAAACGGCACAAAATCAATTAGCAGGCATATATATAAAGGAACAGACAGAATACATTCAAAATCAGATAGATAAGATCAGAGACTCGGTAGAAGATAGACAATCTAGAATTGCCTGGCAAACAATAAACGAAGTGAGCAGAAGAAAGAGCACAGCCAAAGCTAAACTTAAAGCAGCAAACCAACAAGAAAGAATAAAACTGTGGAAACAGCACTTCGAAAACTTACTTGGAAACCCACCAAAAATAACACATGAACCAATCACCAGAATAATTAGCAAACAATTAGACATTAAACTTGGACCGTTCACACAAGGAGAACTCGACTCGGTTCTCAGAAAAATTAAAAATAGGAAAGCTGCAGGACTGGACGAAATTCCCCCGGAAGTATGGAAGACCAGACAATTCGACGACATACTGCTCCGACACTGCAACGCAGTATACAATCAAAATCCGATAGATAGATAGATGGACGAAGGGATGCATACTCCCCTTCCCTAAAAAGGGGGACCTCGGATTAGCCAAAAACTACCGAGGCATAACACTTACATCCATAGCTGCCAAAATCTACAATGCCCTACTACGAAACCGCATAGAACCCAAAATCGACAACATACTTAGAAAAAAACCAAAATGGCTTCCGAAGAAATAGATCTACGACCTCACAAATACTAACCATCCGCAGAATCCTTGAAGGTGTACGGGCAAAGAACCTACAAGCGACATTAATATTTGTCGACTTTACCAAGGCTTTCGACTCCATTCACAGAGGAAAGATGGAACAAATCCTACTAGCGTACGGCATACCTAAAGAAACCGTAGCGGCAATAACGATTCTCTATAGAAACACTAAAGTAAAAGTACGATCACCAGATGGAGACACAGAATACTTCGACATTGTAGCAGGAGTACTACAAGGGGACACGCTGGCTCCGTATCTCTTTATCATTTGTCTAGACTACGTACTTAGAACATCGATTGACAAAATCAAAGAGAATGGCTTCGAACTGACGAAGAAAAGAAGCAGAAGATATCCCGCAACAACAATTACCGACGCCGACTACGCCGATGACATAGCGATACTGGCAAATACACCTGACCAAGCCGAAACACTTCTGCATAGCCTGGAACGAGCAGCAGCAAGCATAGGCCTCCATGTTAATGCACACAAAACGGAATATATGTGCTATAACCAAACGGGGGACATCTCCACTCTAGAAGGAACCCCTCTTAAACTAGTAGACAAATTCACGTACCTAGGAAGCAGCGTCGAATCAACCGAAAAGGACATCGAAACGAGGTTAACGAAAGCATGGACAGCTATCAATAGGCTATCGACTATATGGAAATCAGACCTAACCGATAAAATGAAACGCAGTTTCTTCCAGGCAGCGGTCACATCGATACTGCTGTATGGATGCACTACATGGACGCTAACAAAACGGCTGGAGAAGAAACTAGATGGCAATTACACAAGAATGCTGCGTGCAATC
The DNA here is from genome assembly GCA_963585895.1 of Sepioteuthis lessoniana. Classification (NCBI taxonomy): domain Eukaryota; kingdom Metazoa; phylum Mollusca; class Cephalopoda; order Myopsida; family Loliginidae; genus Sepioteuthis; species Sepioteuthis lessoniana. The sequence continues at coordinate 64,733 of CAUZXS010001334.1, forward strand.
CTCAACAAGTCCTGGCAGCGGCACCCCACGAGACACCAACTGTACGGCCACCTGCCCCCTATCACGAAATCTATTCAAGTTAGGCGAGCCAGACATGCTGGACATTGCTGGAGAAGCAGAGATGAACTCATAAGAGATGTACTCTTATGGATCCCCACACACGGCCGCGCAAGGGCAGGACGACCAGCTCGAACGTACATTCAGCAGCTGTGTGAGGATACAGGATGTTGTCCTGAAGACCTGCCTAGGGCGATGAACGATAGGGAGGAGTGGCGAGAGAGGGTCAGGGATATCCGTGCTGCCAGCACGATATGATGATGATGATGACAGGAGAGAAAGCATTAATGAGGGAGTTTAATCTACAGTGAAGATATCCAAGGAAAGAAGCTGTTGGAATGAAACTTGTATCTGGTGTAATGAAGATTAAAAAAGAATACATGCTATTTCTTAGAGGTGGTAAAACAAGTTCTTACAAGAAACTCTTGAAAAAAAGAATGATGCTACGTGTTAGAGGTGGTAAAACAAGTTCTTATGAGAAACTCTTGAAAAAAATAATGAATGCTACGTGTTAGAGGTGGTAAAACAAATTCTTGAAAAGTAGTAAAAGTCTGGAAGACTAATTTGCTAACCAGTGCTTCTTGGCAAAACATCCATAAGTATATGCAAAGACTTAGTCAGACACAAGACCAAAAGTGTCTGAGCACCCAACAAACTACTCCTCTATAGCAAAGCATTCTTTATATAATGATGTTTACAAAACTTGGGTATATTTTGCATTTCTTTTGAGTTTAATCTGTTATGGGATACACATTTTTTCTAGTCTTAAAATAAGCAATAAAAACATACTTAAGAACATTCTAGAAATTTAGGATCAAAACCGCATTAGCATTTAAGTTACATTTTTATATTTTTCAACCAATCAGCTAAAAACATAGAATAGAACATTCTAGAAAATTAGGATCGGAAGTGAACTAACGGAAAATATTTAGGCTCAAAAATAAAATAGTAAAATACAAATCTGATTGGTCAATAAATGTCTACACGCCAAAATTTTAGGACGATTCTTTGATCCACCTGTAGGATATAAATAACACAGAGTTAGGGAGCCATTCACACAGACCAACCCAAACGTACACACAGACGAAGACAAGCCACTAAGCCAGTAAAACAGTAGCCGATACTATGTCCAGCAAATTCCTTTCCTTCCTCAACTAAAGTTTATGACCTCTCTTCAGATGGACGAGAATCACATTCAAAAGAAAAACCCGACAAACTTTCTTTCATCAACGCGACATGCTGTTACCACAATCATAAAACAAGACATGAACTTAATGTAAGTAAGAATGACTTATTTACGGACTCCATTAACATGAACATGCACACATCTTTAAACAAATTTATTTTCTTCTTGCCAAACTTTATTATCCAAAAGACCATTTACACATCATGTATTTTATTTGTTTTCATATTCTGTTATATGCATATTAAATTGTTTGTTGTTTAATGTTCGTTGTGTTCTATTCCATTTCTTTTACGCGATTGTAAAGTTTTGTGTTGTATTTGTGGTGGGAATAATTTAGAGAACAATACCCGTAAATTATGGACGCACATCTACTGAAATAACCAAATTATATACTCCCCCCACACTGTTATTTAGGATGTGATACTACAGGTAGGTTGGTTGGTTATTCAGTTTTGATGGCATATCTAGGATACTCATAGGGAGAATCTTAACCCCCTGCAGAAATTCAGTTGGTGTAATCTTCAGCCCCAGCTAACCAGTAGATGATACCTGAACAATGAAATATAGTTTTAAACAGGGAAAGTGATCAGCAAAGCAAGTTAGAAAAAAACAATTAGAGATGCCTAGTTGAATTAGGACCTGATAAAATCTGAAAACCACTTCAGTTTGAACCCAAAATTAATTTAAGTTTTACTTAATAAAATAGAATAAAACTAGCAAACCTAGTTAGTTGTGACAAGGATCAAGAGTTGAAAATGTAGCTGGCAATTGCAACTTTTGATTCTAGATGGTCCATTTTCCTAGTTTCCAGGAATCAAGATTTCTTGAAGATTTTAATTTAAACTTAAAGGCACTCATAGTGAAACACTTATTCTTATAAAAAAAATGGACTGGATGACTCAAGTTCAAATCCTGTTGAAAGTTGTTTGCATGTCACTTCATGCTAATGCCCCTTGAGAAAAGCATGAATCCATCTTTTCTCCTTTCTCTCAAACTATGAACAAATAACAAGGTAGAATGTGATCTTTAGCTTTGGCATGTCAACCAGTCTAAGAGAAGGAAAAGTCTGAATTCAAATTCGATGTACTCTGCTTAATATTTTCTAATTGTATCTAGCAGGTAGGTAAGAACTCCTAAAAATGGATGTTCTGGGTATGACACTAAACTGCATCTCCACTTCTGGAGTTCTGGGGAGTATGGAGTACACTTTCATTGCTATTACTCCCTAGTCCACTGTGACACAGAATGGTAGTACCTGTTAGGGTTCCATTTATAAGCTGAGTTGATCTGTTTTCAAATTATTTGTATTAGATAAGAATACTTGATACCATATAACCATGTAAAAAAATAAGAAACTACACAAAAAAATATAAATATAAACATTCACTGTGCTTAATTCCCTAACCTCTGAGCATTAAAATCAATCACTCATGTCCTCTACTTAAAAACTGACCTTATCTTGCATCCTGCTAATAACAGAGGGGTTGGGTAAATACATACATCTAAATTTAAAACATATAGATTAAAAAGAGAACTTGAGATTTTGTTATTAACATATGTATATTTATATAACTTTGTAACAATATGAACAAATGAGAAAAACAATTAGAGTGGAAATCTTTGGCTCTTTTAGGCAATATTTTAGAAGTAGGAAAATGTTCAGTAATATTAATGTGTATCAGTTGAGCATTGAAAATGCTTGTGTATGTATCTGTGTGCATGTTTATCTGTGTGTTTAATTATCTGTATATGTACATATCTGTATATGTATCTGTGTGTGTGTGTATTTATCTCTGTGTGTGTATCAGTGTATATATTTATTGACCAATTCACACAAGCAAGACATGACACAAGGTCAATTTTTAAGTGGATTTAAACAGGTTTGAATTCAGAGTTTTCCTTCTCCAAGTTGCCATACCAAGGTTAAAGAGCCCAGTTCTCCCTACTGTTTTCTCATAGCTGGAGGGAGAATAGTTGGTTCTTACCCAAGAGTGAAAATAAGTTCATCCAGGATTTGAACTTGGATCATCATGTCCATTTCCAATGACAATTGCCATTACACCATGGGTACATCCTTATCTGTATCTCTTTATGTATGTATATATTTGTGGATGTATCTCTTTGTTGATGTATCTGTGTGTATATGTTTATGATTGTGTATGTATCTGTGTGTGGATGTATCTGTTTGTGGATGTATCTCTTTGTGTATGTATCACTTTGTTGATGTATCTGTGTGTATATGTTTATGATTGTGTATGTATCTGTGTGTGCATGTATCTGTTTGTGTATGTATCTGTGTGTCAATATATCTGTGTATGTATCTGTATGACTCAAGATAGTAGTAATTGTCAATCTTGTAGGCAATGAAAGCTTGTTTGTCTGCCTGTTGTGTCAGCATGAAAAGTAAGAAGAGGAAGATGATCTACATGCTGTTGTGAATTTCCTTTCCCAACTATCACCACTAAATATTTGACTCATTTTCTTTTCTTATTTATATGTCTTTAGGTTGCTTCCAAATGGATTCTAAAATGAAGAAATAAACTGTTCAAATGTGATTGACTCTTTAATCATTGTAGTAATCATGTGACTTGTTTTAATAGTCAGGTGCCAGATTCAAAATCCATCACTGACTTTTTGATTTTTTTTTAATTTGATAATGAATACGTATTTATTTATTTGGAGGGTGTAGTTTTTATTTGATAAAACTTGTGCTGTAAATAATGTCTAAAAGACTTGTTACTTTGTAGCAAATGATGTTCAAAGATTTATTTCTCATGTCCTCTGACTGACAAAGGCAGACAGAATGAGTTTTCCTTTTTATTTTCCTGTTTTTTTTTAATGGCAATGTTCATTTCTCTCTCTCTCTCTCTCACAAAGTTTTACTCTATATGCTCCAACCAAGAGTCTCTCTCTCTCTTATTCTGGTTCATTTCCAATAGTCATTGACTCAAGATTTCGATCTGTTGCTTTGAAGTGTTTATGTACATATCTTATGCATATTCATAAGGGATATTGATATAAAGGACTCAAACATGCACATATGCACAAATCATATTACAAATGACCCCTTACCCAAAAAACTCACAAGGCAGCATGACCTTTTTGCTTCAGGTAAGTAAAAATTGTCACAATTTATGTCACTACTGGTTAATATCAAGGAAAACTATTATCTGGAGAGATAAGTAATTTATGATACATCATAAAATATCTGGAGAGATAAGTAATTTATGATACATGGTAAAACTCATGTCTTATTTGGGTTTTCATGGGCAAATAGTCCAGTCTTTAATTTCTGACCTCACACCTAGATAGGATGAGACATTTAATAAGCATTTAAGGGTAAGCAATGAGTGTTGGCAACTTCACATGGTTGTAAAAATGGACAGACCAATGGAATTTAAGGCATGCAAAGTGTAGTGTGAGCATTTCTTGCGCATACATTCTACAAAAGAAACCTGAAATTAGTTTGGGATTGAATTTGCAGCAAACTTAAGTTGATAATCTTCACATCTCTTGTTTTCAGATTTTTGCAAACCATATTTAATAATATATACCATTAGGAAAGACATAATCTATGCCTACCCTTGGCAACTAGTAAAAAAATAAAGAGAAAACTAGCATTTCTAACCATGACAATAAACAACCAGTCTAAGAGAAGGAAAACTGAATTTGGATCATGGAGAAGGTAATGGAAAACCATGCTAAAAAAGTTATGGGAATTTAAAAGAAAACTTAGAAGAGCCATGATTGCCAAAATTCTGAAAGGACGCAGCCCTTTTTATTCTATGTATGTATATATGTATGTATGTATGTATGTGTATGTATATATACACACACACACAAAAACATACATACATACATACATGCGTACATACATATATATATATATATATATATATATATATGTTTATAAGATGTATTCAAAACATATCAAGAGTGAAGATCAATTTACCAAAAGGAGAAATGAACAATGAAAGAAACAACTTTCTTCAGAATTATCCTCTTGGCATTCCAGCATTTTTACTTTTACTATTGCCTGTTGAAATACAGAGTGAATAAAACTATTTGATTAACCTTCAGTTTGAACAAAAGAAAGTCAGTTTTATTCAAGTAAGTGCTATACCAATAAGAATAATTGATGACGAGAAAAGAAAAAAGATTACATAAAATATTTTAACAAAATCATTCTGATATATATATATATATATATATATATATATATATATATATATATATATCAGAATGATTTTGTTAAAATATTTCATCTTATCTTTTTTCTTATATATATATATATATATATATATATATATATATATATATATATTATATAATTAGAGGAATTGATAATATATTAATTAAATTACCATAACTAGAAAATCTGGCAAATGCCCACATGCGACATACGGAACACTGAACAGCTGTTTCAACCTTATTGGGTCTCATCAGCTGTGCATACCATGATCTCCACCACTAGAGATCGAACCAGCAACACCTGAATGCAGAAATCTAAATTATATATATATATATATATATATATATATATATATATATATATATTAATCCAAATCTGTGGATGCAGAAATAGAGACATATTATAAATGCACAATAAAACAAAATTTTAAACGCAAAGAAAATTTTTATAACTTTCTCATGGCTTCTTTGTATACAGTATTTCTTATTCTATCTTTAGTAAATATGGGGATTTTTTTTCACAGTTTTCTCAAGAACATGGAATATCCCCTCCTGGTGAAAAGGTTAGAAAACTACTGATAGAGACGACACTTCAGATTTGAACACCAAAGTTAAACAACAATGGGCCTATTCATAGTTTAAATGGGTATCCAGTAAGTTACTGAAGGTACTGTAAGCAACCTGGTGCAAACTCAGTAAATAAGAAAGTAAAGCTTAGTAAATAACACCATTTAAAAAATATGGATATATTCTTATTTATCCCAACAGGTCAAAGTCTATTCTTTGTTTGGCGAGATATGGTAGATTTTTCCATCTGATAACCCCCACTCCCCCAGTGAGCTCAAATAACATCAGAGATCAACATATATATATATATATATATATATATATATATATATATATATATATATATATTGGAATGAGTTATAAATAATTACCATTTTTTAAAAGAAAGCTGTAACTATGCATTTCAAACTTGCAATGTTTTAAATGCAACTGAAAATTACCTGATTAAAGATTACCTTCATTGGCCATTTTTATTTCACTAGTGAAAATGTGCTCATTATGTGGACTAACTGAAATTGTATATTCAACCTATAATCTAATGGGAGTTTAAGAATTAAAAAATGCAATGGAAACAGCAAAGAAATTTTGAAGCAGTTATGGCCAAGTGGACATTACTGACTGCCAAGTCTGAAACTGGTTTTCAAAGTTTCATTCTGGCAATACATTATTTAGAGATGAACCCAAACCAGGATGCTCAACAGACCTCAATCAAAAGGCCTTGAGAGAATTGGGGCAATGCAATCCATACAAAAGTACTTTAGAATTAGCACTTGACCTCAACATATCTTAATCCACAATCTGATGCTACTTAAAAAAGATAGGAAAAGTGTAAAAGCTATGCACTTGGCTTCCTCCTAATTTTTGTGAAAAGATAAGGAAGATTGCATATCCATAGCAAGAAACCTTCTTTCAAGGTGGAGAAAGGACCCATTTCTCAAAAATATCACAACAGGTGATGAAAAATGGATCTTTTATGACAATTTTTAATGCGAAAGTAATGGATTGCCAAAGATGGATTTCTGAAGTCTATCCCTGGAAGAAAAATTTATGCTGTTTGTAAGATGGGATTACCTCAGAATTATTCATTTTGTGGTTTTAAACCATAATCAGAACCTCAGTATAAGCTTATACTCTTAACTGCAATACGTGCATAAAAATCTTCTAAGATAACACCCCACACTTGTCAATAGAAGAAACATTGTATTTCTCCATGATAACACAAGATGACCATCAGCAAGAATCATGTAGGAAAAAATATAAGATTTAAGCTGGTCTGTTCTATTCCATCCACCATATTCACCAGACACTAAGTGATTTCCATCTTTTTCATTCTCTACAAAATGCTCAGGATGACAAAAAATTTTCTTAAGATGATCAGGTGAAAACATTTGTGGAAAATTTCTTGAACTCGAAATCAGCTGAATTTTGCTTGAGAAGAATCAACAAGTTAAATGGCAAGAGATAATTCTAAATAATGATGAATATACGATTGATTGAAATTAATTTATTGTTAAGTTAATCAAGAATAAGTTATATTTTACTAAAAGGAAAATTATTTATGACTTAATATATGTGTGTGTGTGTGTGTGTGTGTGTGTGTGTGTGTGTGTGTGTGCCAATGAACAGGTCCTGGGATTTTCAGTTTACCATGATTGATAAACATACACACTCACACATACATAAAAATTAATGAATTTTGGTATAGTAGTATAGATGACTCCAAGTATATATATGTGTGTGTGTGTGTGTAAGCATCTTATGCTCACGTAATTATTTCTATAAAAAGTTGTTAAAAGAGCTGAGCATTTAGCAAAACTGATTCTGTCCTCATTTTTTGTTGGTTTTATAGCAAACATTCATTCTAATGAAAAGAATTATTGAAATTGATCCAATTTTCCCTGTAGTTGATGGAAATCTGTTCATTCATTTTGATTAAATGAACTGCTTCTCTATCACAAATTAAACAAAATAAATAATAGAAAGAAATGAGTAAATCTAAGGAGTTGTCATTTCTATTTTTAGGACATTATTGAATTTGGTTTCATAGAAGAATTTCTTTAAAATGCATTCCTTGAATGATCTCCTCTCCTTCATTTTCTTTTTGTTACAATATGCAGCAGTGCAGACATAAGTGCCATTAAAAAAATGTTTGTATGCTGTTGTTGTATAAAAGCTATAAAGCTGACTGCCTTCCAATAAGCTTTGATTGAAAAGAGATGGTTTGAAAATAAACCTATCTTCTTATCTTTCTATTTTGTCTCCCATTCAACAATACAAGTTCATGTTTTGGTGAGCTAAATCCATTCAAAGAAAAAGATCTAAGATACGTGAGAAAAAAACCCTGAATTTTTATGTTTTTTGATTTTTTGTAAATCTGGATAATGAACAAAGAGACCAGAATTAATGTGTTATGTTCGCAGATGACAGCTTTGTAATTTAGCTTGGTGTTATTACATGCCAACAGCTGTGTGATATGGTGACTTGGGGTAAAGTAAAGAGAAGACCACTCACCTGGACAAGAAATCCATATTGTGAATTTCTGTCAAGGGAATAATTGGTTGAATATCAATCGTGTGATAGGGACTTGAGAGAAGATACAGATACATAAAGACAGTGATGAATTAACCTGATGGTGGCTCAGAGGGTGCAAACTCAGGTAATATGGGTTCTAGTCAGGATAGATATTAGCCATTAACAAAGTTTTCTTACTTTCAAACACACAAAGGTTAATATGCCATTAAATGAAGAAGTTAAACCAAACAATCTTTTCAAAAAACAATAAGAAAACCCACATCTTCAAAGCCAATCTGAAAACCCACATCTCCATAACCAACTGGAAAACCTACATCTTCAAAGCTAATCTGAAAACCCACATCTTCAAAGCCAATTAGAAAACCCACATCTTCAAATCCAATCAGAAAACCCCTATCTTCAAAGCCAATCTGAAAACACTGAATAAACTTGATGTAAAAGAATTTGTGTTCTTTCCAATACTGTTTAAAACTGAGAGTGTTATCACAGAAATTCACAATTTTTAGGTTTGGTCAGAAAGTTCAAGTCCAGATAAAAGCTTACATTCTGAATACTGATATTGAAAGAAGACAGGTTGTCTCTATTACATTTGTGATATGAGCACATTGTGTGTGCAGTGTCTTTCAACTTACTAATTTTTCAGTGGTGTTCCTTGTTTATTATTTTGACTTAGTTTCATAAAGACTGTTATGCTCCATTTTCCCTCAATGTGTAGTTGTATAGTTGATGATAATTGCAAGTTCAACAGGCAGAACAAGTTAACTAACAATGAAATGATTGTCTAATGGAGGAAATGAATCAACTACAAAAACCTACTTCCACAAACATAAATCCTTTGTGTCTATTCTCTCAGAAATTCTTGAAAAAGTTGAATCTGGAAGTTACTTGTCTCCTAATAACTAACCATTTGAAATGTTTTGTATTAGACACTTCATTTCTCTGACTCTCTAGTCTTTGACTGTCCTATCTTTTTTGAACCTGAGCCCTACTCTTGCCACATTTTTCAAGGCTATGAGATCATCCCACACACCATTTGGTATGTTTCGATGGCTGGGTTTATGAATTCTCTTTTTTGACCATATTCCCAAGCCTATATACTCATATGTCAATTGTTCTTTTTTTTTTGTCCATGCCATTCACTGGACATGGTTACACAGTCTGTATGCTCTTGGAAAAAGGCATTAATCCATCTGTTCTTTCCCCAACTATGTGTAAATAGTAGGGTAAACTGGGCTCTTTAGACTTGGTATGGCAACCAGTCTTGGAGAAGGAAAACTCTAAATTCAAACAAGCTATAATCCACTTAAAAATTGAACTTGTCACATCCTACCTGAGGCAGAGGGATTAGGAAAATACCAAACCTAAGATACTAACCCAACAAGACAGAATTGAAAGATTGGATACAGTCAAAATGGAAAAACATTCCAATGACTGCAGAATAGACTACAAGCAGTAGTAAAAGAAATAAAAGAAATAAAAGTGGTCCCAACAAATATTGACTTGCAATACTTTCTTTTAAAAGGATCTTTTAAAACTTCTACATATGCAAATTTTTAGTTCAAATGCGGTAAAGATTTTGTAATAAATAACACCTAATAATGTCCATCATTATAAATAAGTGTATGGTTGCAAGGAAAGGACAAAACACTGAGTTGCAAATCAAACAAGAAGACAAGGGAAAAATTTAACAATTATATTAACAAACAAGAAACAAAAGATTAAAAGATTATGTTGGTGAATATAAGAATATCAGTGAACTTGAGAAGAAAATGTTCATAGTTGTATTGATCGGAACGAGTTACTTTTAGGAAATTTGATGAGTGTTGAATGGTAGTGAAAATCGAGAAGTAAAATGTTCCAATATTGGTGTTGGTAAGGGTGAGTCACAGACTTATGTGGTCAACTAAAGTTTATGTCAATAGGGAAGGAGAAATGTCGGCGTTGAAAAGGTGGAATGTAGGTGGGGGTGGTGATTCTTGGGTCATGCAGCTTCCATCAAAGAGCCGGAGTAAAATATTTCAGATGAGTTGTGTGATGTTGAATGCTGCGGGCATTGCGATGGATGTTCTTCTCATGAGGTCTTAGAACCGACTGACTTTTGAACTTTCATTGACTATTTTATTGTTGCGTTTGAGTCAAATCAGCTCCAAAAAGCTTTGGAGGGGAAAGTTGTTGATTGGGTGAGCAAAAAGGGTTCTTTTAAATTGTAATTATTAAGTTACATTTCAACTGGATGGATGCACAGAGCCTACCTGTGCAGCAATGTGTTTTATTCATTTTGGTTTCAGCCATCATTAAGACAACATCCGCCTTTTGAAATGTACATTTGTGGTGTTTTATTTGTTTCTTTATTTATTGTTTTTGTTTGTGAATTAGTTTGAAATGTATTAGTAAATCAGAAGGGATTTTTCTATATAACTCCATTTTGATTGATTAATAATAAGAGTTTATACAGTTGCATCAGTTAATTGTGAAGGTCCAAGATATTAATGTACTTATTTCTTAGCATTGGTTCCAAAACAAAAGAAATGATAGGTCACTGCTTGATGAAATACTCCTTGAAGTAGGGAAGACCAGAGAATTTGATGACATACTGCTCCAACACAGTAATTAATGCCGTATATAATCAAAACACAATAGATAGATGGACAAAGGAATGCATCCTCAACTTCCCTAAGATGGGCGACCTTGGATTAGCCAAGAACTACCGAGGTATAATCCTTACATCCATAGTGGTCAATATATACAATGCTCTACTATGCAACTGCATAGAAGCCAAAATTGAGAAGATACTTAGGAAGAACCAAAATGGCTTTCAGAGAAATTGATCCACGAAATCACAAATTTTGACTATCCGTCAAATTCTTGAAGCTATACGTGCAAAGAACCTAGAGGCAACAATATTATTTGTTGACTTTTCCAAGTCCTTTTACTCCATACAGAGGGAAGCAAATACTACTCACCTACGGCCTACCTAAAGAAACCATCACAGTCATAATGATGCTATATAGAAACACGAAAGTAAAAGTCCACTCCCTGGATGGAGACACAGATTACTTGGACATTGTAACAGGTGTGCTGTAAGGAGACACATTAGCCCCATACCTCTTTATCATTTGTTTGGACTATGTGCTTAGAACGTCTATTGATAGAATGAAAAACAACAGTTTCAAGTTGAAAAAGGAAAGAAACAGAAGATACTCTGCACATACAATTACGGACGTGGACTACGCCGATGATATAGCGTTTCTGGCAAATACAACTGCCCAAGCCAAAACCCAGCTACATAGTCTGGAATGAGCAGCTGCTGGCATAAGCTTCCATGTCAACACAGACAAAGCAGAATACATGTGCTTTAATCAAAGAGGCGACATCTCCACACTAAATGGTAGTTCTCTTAATCTAGTGGACCTTTTCACCTATCTTGGAAGCTGTGTCTCATCAACCGAGACAGACATCAACTCACAACTAGCAAAGGCATGGACAGCTATTGATTGGCTATCGGTCATATGGAAGTCAAACCTGACTGACAAAATAAAATGCAGTTTTTTCCAAGCAGCAGTCGTGTTGATACTGCTATATGGATGCACTACATGGACGCTAACTAAACGTATGGAGAAAAAGGTTGATGGCAATTACACAAGAATGCTGTGAGAAATATTAAACAAGTCCTGGAAGCAACACCCCACAAAGCAGCAGCTGTACAGCCACTTATCACCCATCACAAAAACCATCCAAGTTAGACGAACCAGACACACAGAACACTGCTGGAGAAGTAGGGATGAACTCATAAGTGACATACTCCTGTGGACCCCTTTATATGGACGAGCAAAGGCAGGATGACCAGCTAGAACCTATATACAACAGCTTTGTGCCAATACAGGATGTAGCCTTGAAAACCTACAGGGAGCAATGGACGATAGAGAAGGGAGGTGGGAGAGGGTCAGGGAGATCCGTGCTGGCAATATGACATAATGATGATGATGATGACTTGTTTCAAATTTAAGAGACTAAATAGAGTGGTCTCCCTTGTCACAGTGTTTGAGGAATTCACACACATCATGAGTCTTTTTTGGTTATGAGATAAGGTGAACACAGGAATTCTTTTTTTTATGAACAAGACTTGCGAAACGGCAGACATAGTCACATGCTCCTCAGCAGTGACACAAATGGTGCCTCTCTTTTTTTCCAGACCTGAGAAGTTGTAAGTGGTTTTCACCCCTGTATTGTATAGACTTTCCTTCATGTTCCTCAAACACACTGAGACTCTTTTATAGCTTGGGATGGAAACTTAGTTCCCATCTTGTATGTTGTAGAATTAAATGTTATATAATATTAATTCACTTGTCTGCTCTTCTTCTTACCATATATTTTGTGTTAAGTTGCTCTCTTTTGGATAAACTAATGCATTATAAGAAACAATGTGTTATCCTTGTGTTAACACTCCATTAAACCTTATATCACTATTATGACTTGTATCTCTATCATGAATTATATCTCTATTATGAATTTATGGAAACATAAATTGTAAATGTGAATGAAACTCTTTTCTCAGATTTTGAATGGATTAAAAGAAGATTAAATTCCAGGGAGAAGCCCTGTACCATGGATTGTTAAAACACAGACAGTTAGACATACATAGATGCAACAATATACTTACAACAGATATCTATATAGCCTTAAAGGACAAATCAATTTATAAAGCAGTGAGGTAGCCTTTTGAGTTAAGTACAGAAGATTTTATCAAATGTATATTATCACAAGATATAATTCGATATGAATATTACTTTGGATAAATAAATTTCCTCTTTATATCTGATTGATCTACATTGTCAACTTATATTGTTCAGCATAAAATAATATAGAAAAACTTTTAGAAAAATTATTTATTCAGTTAAGATATTTGGACTCAATGAATTTATTCTTACTTGGAACTCATTTATTCGGCATTTGTTTTTATAACTTTTAAATAATTTGAAAGAATTACAATTGATATGTTGAAGTTTACCACAAATTCATGGACTAAGCTTTTTGGATCATTTTCTATCAAAACCTTCAAATTTTCATTCATTGATGGATTTAGCCAAGCCCATCTCTGGCTTTGTAAACTGAAATCAACACTTAAAAGTTCTTTGAGACCAGATTCAAACTTTTTATTTCTAACTGCATTGTTTCAAAAGTCTTTGAGAGATTTAAGAAGAGTTCCTCTAGTTGTTGGTTGAGTGGAATCATTAAACATGCTTGTATGAGTGAAACTAAACATATGGTATTGTATACTGTGTGCAATTTTGTAGTGTCATGTTAGATGCAACATAAAGTTTGTTGAGAATAAAACATCTCACAAAGGGAGCAAGAAATCAAGTCCTCATATCTAAGCCATATGGCCTTTCCTTTTATACTAGACTGTTGTTATGGCAAAGCTATAGTGTTGCTATCGAATGGTCATTAGTAAAAAGGATTTTAGTAAACAAGGAAAGTAATTTTACACCCCTGTACTCCATGCTCAGTGTGAACAAGGCAGTAACCTATTGAAAATAAATTACAAAATCAAATAAAATGTCCTTTAAATATAAATAATCATCATAAACCTTAATGGAAGCAACTGTACATTCTTTATTTTGAATAATAACCATCTTAAAACTCATATATAACAGGGGTAAATAGTGCTTTTTATTACAATTTATTTTGTTTGTTATTTGTTATTTATATAAACAATATTAATTTAGTCATTTATTTACAATATTATTCATTCAATTGTTTATTTACAGTACATAATGATTTACAACATTGAAAATAAATTTGGAAAATAGCCATTTCTTTTTGCAGAGTAAAGGTTAGGGTTGGGTTTCAATAATTTAAAGTAACACTGAATATCCTTAAACCGGATATGGTGTCACAAAAAGAAGAAAAAAGAAGAAAAAAGAAAAAGTATCCCAATGAAATGGGCTAAACTTCACCTTTGCCATAAATATAGCCTTATCCTAATTGCTATGCAAACAATTTAAACACAGGAAATTAATAACCAAGATTTATCTCCCTTCCTCAACCAAACGCAGCATAAGACAAAATCACAACTTTTTTTCTATTCTTTAGTTTTTGCTTTTTCTTTGGTCTTTTTTTGTTTTTTGTTTATTATTATTATCATTATCAATGGTTTCTTTCTTTCTTTCTTTCTTTTAAAATATTTCTTCTTTGTTCTCTTATTATTTTTTGTAACACTCACATGGCTGAATAATAGATTTATATAATTGGCTTATTGATAGTCACTAAGATGAGGTTAGAACAGTACAAAGTCACAAGTATGGGAAGGCTCAATGAGAGGAGGTAGATGGTGTAATTAAATACCCCAGAGACCATGCACATTGAAGAGACCACATTAATATATTAACTAATATTAGATTAGTCTTGATCTCTGTTGAGGCATATCAAAAATAGAACTAGTTCTGACTTATTGTGCAAAAATCTAAATAATAGCTTTGTATAAAAATTGTCCCTTCTTTATACATTTTCACATCTTTAAAATATATATATATATATATATATATATATATAAATGCACACACACACACACACACACATTTTTATTAGTTTATTTTGGTTTACTTCTTTTGTCGTATATTGGTTCATTAAAAACTTTTCAAAAAACTTTTTTCCTGATAATAATGTCATAACAGTTTAGGAACAATTAAAAGTCAAAAAGTAACCAGAAAGAAATATTATTCTTGTTTGATGTATCACAACATCTATCTATATATATATATATATATATACATTAATACTACTATTGCTTAAAACAAAAAATACCAACAAATATAGCATCAACCAATTAGAACACAGGTATAGCGTGGCTTTAGAGGTATTATTTCTACTTCTGTGATGCTCATGCACGTTGGTAAAATATCTTGTATAGAGAATCAAGCTTCCCCAAGATAGAAGTGGCTGTGAGTTTAATTCTTACTGCCTGTTTCTAATCTTCACTGTTTCTCACTGTCAGGGAAGTGTAGTAGCAGTAGCAGGTCATATATCTTGTGGATTATTGTGTAAGATCTTTTGACCTTGTTCATTGAGAAAGGAGAAATTTGTCTTTCTTATCTACTTGGAAAGATTAGAAAGAAGAAATACTGAAAATATAAGAAAGGTATGAAATAAAGTTGAAAAAACAAAACAGACAGAAATTTATTAAATAGAATGTGACAAAGCTTAAAAAAGGATATTTGTGATGTGAAGCAAAGGTCCTTTATGTGAGCATAAGCATGTGATCACAATTTTGTTTAGTCAACAAAATTGGACACTGGTAACAATAATAATTATATTTTA
Source organism: Sepioteuthis lessoniana (assembly GCA_963585895.1). Classification (NCBI taxonomy): domain Eukaryota; kingdom Metazoa; phylum Mollusca; class Cephalopoda; order Myopsida; family Loliginidae; genus Sepioteuthis; species Sepioteuthis lessoniana. The sequence continues at coordinate 80,583 of CAUZXS010001334.1, forward strand.
AAAAATATGAAGGCAAAAATAAAATAAAATAAGATAAAATAAGGCGTAGAGAGATCTTTGTTTACAATTCAAAGTAGTTTATTATGACAAAAGGAAAGTCACTCCAGTTAGTTGCATATGTGGCCCAATGCAGATATGACAAGTAACTCATAAATACAAAAAGAAGTAAAATAATTATATAAAATCTTTCATCTACTGCTACACTCACAAAACAGGGAAAGAAGCCTTTACTTCTTCTCTGCAGCTAAACAAGGGTTCATATGTGTAACCCTTTTATTTTCTTAGAGACCTAGTCCCTAAAAATGTGTTTTTTTCTTTTCTTTTAATAAAAAGCCACTCTCTGACTTTCTTTCTTCAGCAAGACAATGTCTCTAATAATGTTCTTTTTTTTTTCTCTTTCTTCGTCGGCCATCTTCCCTCTCAATAGAGCAAGTACTAGTGTCCGAGACTTGTATAGTAGTTGGAGTTGTCTGAAATCGTTAATTTTTTTCTCAGAGAAATAATTCCTCTAAAATATAAATTTATGTAGTAGAAACCTACTTTTTTCGGCTTCTTTCTTTCTTTCTCTTCTTTTTAGCTTGAGCTGTAGAAACTTATTTCCTTCATTTTCTTTCTTTCTTTTCTCTTCTTTTTCAGCTTGTGCTAAATTTGAATTACCTTTTGGAATTCTTAATGTAATACAAAATCCTTCAGGTGGATTTAAATCATTCTCATCTCTTCTCTTTTCTTTTTGGCTTTCAAGCCTTCTTTGAATTCCATTCTGGAAATCTGAAAGAAACACTAAATCCTTCAAGTGAAATTAATTCTCATTACTCAGCTCCATTTGAGTTGAAAAGTAAAAAGATGCAGCCTAATTCTAAGGCCTCCTGTTTCCAACTGCCTATGGTTGATTTCGGCTGGTAACACTAGGGTCAACAGCACCCCACCTCTGGAGACTCCAACCAATCAGATCAAAGTTTTTCTGCCACACACAGATTTTCACTGAACACAAAAGTTAACTACCAGTAAAAGAAAGACAATACAAAATAGGCCCTGAATTGGCCCACAAATGTTGGTGCCCCATTCAATAAATTCATTTACCGATAAAATTTCCACAATGAATTAGAAATGAGTAAAAGAGTCCTTTGTATTTACACATGATTTATCATTTTTATGTTTGGTAATAAATTAAACTATCAATTTGGTTTAGTCAGAATCTGTATATTAATTTCATCCAGTTTGAACAAGAATGAATATATATCTTATAGATGCTTTATAATAGCAACAACTAACCAACTGTTGGACTGACTATCACTGTAAGTTTATTAATCAGCTTTATACTAATTAACTAGGTTTATTAACTACCTTTATATTTATTAACTAGGTTTATTAACTATCTTTATACTTATTAACTAAGTTCCAATGCAACAAAATTATTTGATTTTTGTCTCAATTATTATTAGTCACAAAACTTTTTTTTTCAGTTGACTGTTCTGGACGATGTCCACATGAGTGTTAGTTTTTGCCAAGTCTAGCCCCTTATTGTCTGAGATTTTAGACCTATTCATAGATTTTATGTTATGTTTGATATGCCTTATTTCTATTGATGATGGGGAAGTTTAGAAACTATTTATCAATAATACTTTTTGGACATCTCAACAAAAGCTACAATAAAGAAAACAAGAAGCATGAAGAAGAATAATAGTCAGGAAATTATAAACAATAAGGATTGACAAAGTTTCATTTTTTAAAAATCAATAAAATTAATGTATAAATAAATAAATTGACTTTTAAAGTTATATTTTGAATTCTTTTTTTTTTTGTTTTTTATTCCAGCTTTTGAACAATCTAATTGAAGTTATCACAAGGTCAAGTCACATGAAAAGTACTATTTTCCATCAGATCATCAAAGTTAAATCGCAATAAACCAGTTCAGTTC
>CAUZXS010001334.1:87500-148995 GCA_963585895.1 Sepioteuthis lessoniana
TAAGTTTAAAGGATGAAATTTTATGTTTGAAGATATGAAAAGAAAATGTCAAGTATGAATTTTAATTTAAGTCAAATCTAACAGTGAGGCAGACCCCACATTTTGAATCAAATTTATGATTGATAGTTTAAAAGACCAAAGTGCTTTTCCAATAAGTAGATATTCAAATAACAAGCTAAAGATTTAGCTTATGAATGGTTATCTTGACTTTGGGTTTTTTTAATACCAAATTGTTAGGCTCCTTATCTGAAGGGTACACTTATGTTTGTGTCTTAACAGTTATTGTCAAAGGAAATGGACTTAATGACCCAAGTTTAATATTAAACAAGGCTGTTTGCATTCACTTCATGCTAATGCCTTGGGAAATATTTAACTCCATCTTTTCTCTCTCCAGTGTAGAGTGGGTTCTTTAGCCTTGGTATGGCAACAAGTTTAGGAGAAGGAAAACTCAGTATTCAAACCAACTTAATAATGGACCTTGTGTCACATCAAGGTCAATTTTTAAGTATAGAAAGTTGGTTTGAATTTAGTGTTTTCCTTCTCCTTGATTGGTTATTTAATCAAGACTAAAGAACTTAGTCTGCCCAACTATTTAGTGATAAGTGGAAGGGAGAACAGATAAATCCATGCCTTTCTCATTGTTGGGATGTCATATTTGCATGTTCTCAATACTTTGGTTGTTCTGGCTGTTTGAATATATTTTGGATACCTCTGTTGCTTTGAGTTTATGGCTTTCACAACATTTAATTCTGGTTGATTTATGTCTATCAATCATCATCATTATCATCATCTTCTCTTGCCATTGGCATGGATATCCCTGACCCTTTCACGCCACCTCTCCCTATTGTTCATCGCTTCTGGCAGGTCCTCAGAGTTACACCCCATATCCTCACAGAGCTGCTGTATGTCTATCAGTAGTCTTTAGATATACTCAATATATTTCTATCAATGTAGGAGTTAGATGTTGAATTTTCATCTAAAAATTTCACTGAATAATATTTGATCTATGTAATCTATTTGAAAAGCTTTAAATGGAGGAGTGAATTGTAAAGAAAGAATATTACATTGAAAAGTAAGTATTTGTTGTGTGAGGTAAATGCTTTTATTTTTTTTTAATAATTAGGCCATGAACTTATCTCTCTGTCACCTTCTGTTCATATTTCATTTTATGATAAATATTTTGGATTATGATATTTGACAAAATGGTTAAAAAATGTGGACTGTAAAAATAAAAACTGAGTTGTTGAAAATAACAGTGTATTGGAATGACATGTTTCTCTTTTACAGTTTTATCTGATGTTTTGACATTTCATTTTTAAAAATGTTAGTTGTTTGAGATCTTTTAAATCTTAAGAATGATTGAAAATCTGTTCGCAATTTGTTCTTAACTTGCAGTACTTCCACATATTATAGGATATAAGATGGTCGTTATTACAAATAAAGGAGGAGAGTCACTTTTATGAAATTTTAGGATAACCATTCAAGTCTAAAGGACATTTTATTTCTTTTTAGTTTTTATTTACTACAGGTTATTGACTTGTTTACATCAAACATGGTGCATGAGAGATGGCTTCAAGCTTGGAGATCTAAGATACCCTCCCAAATCCGAAAAATTGATAAGTATTTTGATTAAATTCAACTTGGAGGGGAGATATCAATCTAGATTTAAAAAAATGAGTTTCCAAGCCTTTGTATATTTTTAAGTTAGTTGACGATTGAGATAGCCACAAAGATTGATATAAAAGTTGGCCACCATAGTTGAGGGCAACCTAAAGGCTCCCTTTTCAATAGCTATTACACCAAGGTGTAGGGAAGGGTGCTACTCTTTTCCATGGGTTGCTCAACTTTGTCTTTGATATGTATCTTATAATGCTGAGTGTTAAACAAGGAGGTATCAAGTACCATTTTTTTTGAGTCTTTGGTATGACTTGACCAGGGATTGAACTCCAGTCTCCAAGGCCATTGGCAAATACTCTACTCACTAGGCCTCATTTAATAAAGAAACCCAACCAGACCTATTGCGATGGAATTGATTCCATCTTGGCACAACACCAGGCTAAGACAGAGAGGGTCTAAATACATATATGGGTATATCCACCTGCTTCTTGTAATAATTAGCAAGATAATAGGTTACTTATATGAGGCATAAGACTGACACTCTTTTATGATTAGGTCGGCAGTAAGACTGTAGGTGAGAGGTAGATCCTACCAAAAACTAGCCGGAGCCAAATCTCCTCGTATAATCTTAAATCTCATCAGTTATGACTCTGACACTTCCTTAAAGTTTGATTGAAATTGGACTAAAAATTGGCGATTCTTAGTCAGATGGATGGATGGGTGGATGGACATTTGATGAATTATAAGATTTGATGAAATATATGTAAAGATTATTATTAGATTGTATTATCTATCTATATATCTGTCTGTTCATCCTATTTATATCTACACAAACATGGACACATACACACACACACACACACACACACACACACACACACACACACACACACACACACACTATATATATATATATATATATATATATATATATATATATATATTTTTTTTTTAAGTAAAACAAAAACCGGTCACATTAGGATTATAAATTTATTTCCATCCTGTTATGGGTATTGATATGAATCAATAACACCAAAAATAACAGGACTTCTTCAGATCTAATGGATAAAATAATTCAGAATAGGCACAAGAAGGAAGGATGGGAGGGGGCAGAAAAGGGGTAAAGAGGGGTGAAGAGTTTCCTCCCCCTTTAGCCTACTTCCAGTTTTTAGTTTTTATTACCAATTGGAATTACTGAAATTAAATTTTTTAATTTTTAAATTCTAAATACATTTCAACTTAAAACTCCAGATTTAATAATAATTTAGGGAAGTACAACATTCCTTAATAACCTTACGTAAGGATACAGTCATACTCATCTTAAATTAAATTCAAAATTTAAGATTAAAATTTAAAATTCAAAATTGATATTCGTGCCTATTAATTCAGTTACCCTTCCATTGAAAAGTATGTACACCTCATACGGTTTCTTTTCATCTTTTTATTTTTTATATATATATATATATTTATACATACAGATAATATAACTCAATTACAGTTAATAATCACACATATACCGATCATCACATGTACAACTCTCAAAATAAAGAATGTATCAAGAGTATTAAGATACCAGTCACATACTTTACCTAAGTCAAAGTCAATATCAGCATTATTCTTCATAGTGTTGCCATCTTATTTTCTGTTAGTTGATTTTTATACATTCATACTTTGTAATGATTACACACAAATACCTTGAATTATTCATTCTGAATGTCTGACCTGAAATAAATTTAGACCCATCTCTTCCAAAAAAAAAATGGTTTTTACACGGAAATGTATCTGGTGGTGAGGTTCCAATTCTGAACCTCAAGGGAGGATGGAATTACTGCTTTGCTGTCATTACTCCCAGATCCATTCTGAACAAGAATGGTAGTACCTGTTCTTGAGCAAATAGATCTGTTTGAAAAAATTTATTTGTCTTGGACAGGAATGATTGAAGCCATATAACTGTGTGCAAACGAATGGTTATGATGGAATAGTGTAATATTTTGACCTTCGACCCGGCCCAAAAATACTATTCCAAGGTGATACACTGGAAGGAAGTGACACATTCCAACGGCCAGTAATCCAAAGAGATCGCATGGGCGGATTAAGGCTTATGATATGGGACAAGGTGAAGGTCCCATTGTGCCATTACAGTCATGCACCAGAAGAGAGTAACCTCTGAACTGCATGACAGTTATTTCCGCTTGATGACGATTAAACATTCGATTTCAAAGATCCAGTAGGCGATCATGTGGGTGTTGAGTTATTATTTAACTCAGTTGCGTTTGGGTCCCAGAGCAGTTGCCAGTAGACTTCCAGACAGTAAAGACCAGATGTGGTAGGGAAGGCCACACCCGACCGAGGGGGCACTCGGAAAACCCCCAATGCAGTTGCCAGCAGACTCCCAGAGGGTTAGAGACGAGATGTAGTAGGGAAGGCCACACCAGACCGAGGGGGCCCCCGGAAAGCCCCAATGGAGTAGACCCCAACATCAGGAGAACAATAAAGACACAACGTGACGGTCATAACAGTGGGGTCAAAATATGAAGTTTATGTTCGGTCTCCAGCATCCTCTCACATACAACCCTTCAACAACCCTTTCGAACCCTTGCAATAAAGTGAGAGGTAAATATAATTGTAAAGAAGTCTTCCTGCTTCCTTTCTTCATGCGTCTTTCTGCGTGCGTCCGTCTTTACTATTATTGAGTCGTTATGATACGGCAAATGACCATATAACATTTGAATTATTAATGTTTGATAGGAATAATTGAAACTTTTAACTGTATGCAAATTATTTGTATTAAGAATAACTTGGAGCTACAATTGTCTACAGAAGATTATTATAATTGGAATACAATGACTGGATTGGTTGCAGAGAAGTAAAACAACTCCAAAAGACACTAAACTGTATCCAAATGGTGAGGCTTGAGTTCTGAAATTCAAGGAAGTATAGAGTCACTCCTTCATTGCCATTACTTCCAGGACCACTGTAACCCCAAATAATTGTAATTGTTAAGGTTCCATCTATAAGTTAGATAAATCTGTTTCCAAGTTATAAGTTCTCAATAGGTATACATGATATCATATAGTGGTGTGAAAATAATTCATATTAAGAATATTTATTTGACTCTGTAATTATTTACTAAGGATTATTATTACTTACTTGAAACCTTATAATTGCTAGCAATTTTTTTGTGTGGGATAAAAATACTTAAAACCCTGTAACTGTCTAATCAATCATTCACAATGAATCATGATCTGTAAGTAGACGATATGCGATTAAACAAACTAAATCAAACCATGACTTCCAGAACTTCTGTTATGTAAAGAATATTCTCAGAAAGCTATGCTTTTTAAATGTATCAAGTACTGTATGTCATTCATAGATCTCCTCCATGAGGATTATATATATTATATATATATATATATATAACCTGGGACAAAAATATAAGACAACCCTCAAAAAATGAAGTAAAAAATATTGTTTACAATTTTTAAATTATGAAAATCAGATGTATGAAAGATAAGGCATAAAGACAATTAGATTTAAGATATGAAGAAAGTTCAATTTATTTTTTATATGTATATAAGCATTTATGCTTAGTTTGAAATTTATTTTTTATATAGAAATAAGACCAATGAGCAGAACTACAGAATATAAAGGCAACTTTTTTATTTAATATTTTGTAGATCCACTATTAGCTTTGATAACCTCAAAAATTCAGCTATGCACACTTTCAACTAGTTTCTGAAGTTGAACTGAAGGTAATTTTTCGCATGTGTCTGAAATTGCATTTTTGAGTTCAGAAGTTGCTGAGTACTGTCGCCCTCCTTCATAAAGTTTTGCAACAATCCATCCCCATAAATTTTCTATAGGATTGAGGTCTGGAGAGCACACTGGGTGGTCAAGAAGTCTCATATTTTGTTTAAGCAAGTACTTCTTTGTTAATGATGCATTGTGGATAGTAGCATTATCTTGCTAAAAAATCCATTCTTCTCCACATAGATGATGCCCTTCCTGTGTGAGAGATAAATAATTTAGCATCTTCACATAACTTGCTGCTTTTTCTTGACCACTAACAAATTGTAGTTTAAGCTTTCCTGAAGATGAGAAAAGCACCCCCAGATTATAAGAGATCCTCCTCTGTTATGCCTTGTTGAGTAATTCTCTTCTGGAAAAATTTTGCATGTCAGTACTTCTGAAAGCCCTCTGGACCATCTAAATTGAATTTCTTTTTGTTCAAGAAAATAACTTTTTGCTATTCTTTAGCACTCATGGTTTGATATTGATGTGCATATTCCAATAGTTTCTCTTTGTGCTTCATATTAACCTTGAACAATGAATTCTTTTCTTATGCTTGATTTTTTCATTGTTTAAATACTTTCTAATTGTTCTAGTACTGCAAAGAGCATCCACTAGAGATCTCAATATTTTTTATGTTGACAAAGTTTTCTTTTTTTACTTTGTGAACAATTCTTGAATTGTGGTAATTATTTTTCTGGCCTGCCAATCAATTTTCTTGTTCAATACTTATTTTGACTTTTCAAGTAATTGCAGATAACGGTTTTACTGCATCCTTAGGCCTTTGAAATTTCTCTCTGAGATTTTCTAACTCTTTTCAGGGCTGAAATCTTGCCTTTGTCATATTCAGATAATTTAGTTCCTTTAGTCATTTATGTTTTTAGTATTTTAAGAATTACAGTTTTAATAGCATTTATATTACATAGGCTATATATAATAGATTTTTCAATTAAATGAAGTTCTTTTTTCTTTAGTTTTTATTGGTGGTCTTATATTTATGTCAAAATAAATTTTGAAATTTGACATCATTGCTAATATACATATAAAGAATGAATTGAAATTTCTTATTTTAAATTCAAATGTCTCTTAACCTTATCTTTCATATATCTGATTTTCGTAATCTAAAAATTATAAACAATATCTTTTTCTTCATTTTTGAGAGGAGTCTTATATTTTTCCAGGGGTGTATATATATATATATATATATATATATATATATATATATATATATATGTGTGTGTTTGTATGTATATATGTATATTAACATTTAAATGTATAGATATTAATATCTCGTACTAAATTTTGAGACAAAACTGATATCACTGGATTTTAATTAATAACTGCCATCTTAAAGGGAGGTAACCCTTTCTAAATTTCAAATTTTTCTCTGAAGTATCTTTAATCAAATCAGAATTTTGATAAAGGACAAATATTACAAGATAAAAATTACCAACAACAGCTTGCGAGATTAGTTCACAAATCATGACAAAAATCAACGAAACAAATATTTATAAAATTTTCCATTCAAAATAGTAACTCTTGAGATGCATGGGAGATAACTTGGAGAATTATTTTATTATTTTATCTTGTAGCATTCAGTGAAAACGTTTTCACATCTATTCAACCAACTGGCATTGTTCCGGTGGGAATATATTCTGGGCATGTCAAGTAAATACACATACCAGATATGATAAATTCAGCATATCAAGTTCAATCAATGATCATAAGAAGAAATTAATTTTCTGTCTCTGTTATGAAATATTTTGTCTGTTTTTCTTAGATAACACTGCACTCTTCACCCCAACAATTATTTCATTATAACAAAAAAAATGAAATAGTGACAAAAAATAAAGGTGAGCGATATTCCAATTACCCCTTCTTTGTTTGTGAGAAGTTGTGTATAAATTCATTGAATGAATGCCTTTATTAATAAAAGGCTAAAAAAGATCGCAAAATTTAAAAAAAAATTCAGTCACCTTCTCCTCACAAATTCTGTGATATCTCTATAAAATCTTTCTTTTGAATATTTAAATTTATGTAAATATGAGTTTCTGGAGAAATCTTAAAGCACCATGTAGAACAGCTTTGTTCCATGGAGCCTTCATCACTCCAGACAACACTTTAAGCTTGTCGTGATCTGTCAAAAAAAAAAAAAAATGTAAACATATCAGATCTTTTAAAGGGTTTTTGAGTCAAAAACCCTTAAAAAGTTACGTCCGGCTACGACCGGAAATGATGAAATCATCCTGACCTGCCGTAACATCGAAGAAAGTAAAAAATCTACATTTTTACAACAATAACAATGCCCGTCTTTCAAAAGTCACTCTATTAAAATAAAGTGGGTTATCTTCAGAAACCTATCTCAGGCTAAAGAAGGATTGTATTTCCACTTATACTCTTTATAGACGAACTCTCTGTAGTGTACTACAGATTTCGCTTTCGGTAAACAAGCCCCTCTCGCTCGTTGGTACGGGAGCCTCGGCTCGTGCCCGACCTTCCCCTCTCCTTAACCCCCACTATTGGTCATTGACCGTGTGTCAAGTCCTGTCTGGTGAAAGACAGTGACAAATATATCGGCTAGCCCTTCGGTAATGATTCTTTCGTGTCCTGACGCGTAGCGAAGCTCTTAAGGCATCATCCTACATTTCGTGGTCACATTCGCCTTCCACCTACATAGACATGCGAAAAGGTCCTTTTAAGGACCATTAGAGGTCTCTATCCTTAATGTTGAAATATCTCTGACAGTTCTCACGAACTCGTTGAAGCAGACGGCCTGGAGGCAAACACGATGAGGACAATAAGACCGCCCGGTCTTAACCATTTCGGTCAGTTTCTCTGTCCGTTCGCTCGGCTTCGCAGCGATAAGGTACGGCAGCCTTAGCCACAGTTTCCCTGTCCTTTCATTTGGCTTCGCAGTGCTGAGGCACGGTAGTCTTAGCCCACTAACAACGACGACCATACCAGCTGACTTTACCGACATCGGTCATCCAGCTCACTCCACTAAAAACGATGACACACCAATTGAACTTTACCAATAACGGCAATTCTGTAACCCACGACAAAATAAATTGTTAAACTGTTATCTCGCCTTTGTTCTCTTCATTGTTCATTGTTTGTCAATTACTTACACGCTTAATAACCCAAATAATTTGCGGCGGTCGACGTTCTTATCGGCCCCGCAACAAGCTAAACTTAAAAGGGATAAGAGCTCTGGTGCTGGGGGTGCACAACGCCTGTAGCGTCCCTCAAGGGGTATGCCGAAGGAACCAAGCCATTTTAAAAAACACACGCATGTCTCAATTCGTAAGTAGCACTCTAAAATAAAAACAACCTTGGGTCTATTTTAACTTGGTGGTGACCTCAAAATATATTTTATTAGAATAGCAGGTCTACCCTGGCCGTATATCCTGTAACGATAACAAACCCGCATAAATGTGTTGTGTGCTCAGAGTAACGGTTATCGTTGCAAACATTAGACTCAGCGACTCGAGTTCAAATCCTGGACGAACCCGTTCACATTCCACTGAAAACCTTGGGAAAAGCATCGATCCATCTTTTCCAACTAAATGCCAAATTAAGACACTTATTTACTCTGAACTTAAAAACTCAACATTACTAGGGAATATTGATCCACAGTATAAATATTTTAGTAAAGAAATTGTTGGAATGGAATGTGTCTGGTGCGTGGGGAAGACTCAGAAAAAATAGATACTGCTTGTGAGAGACAGCAAGACAGTTCTGTAGGGTCAGTCTACTCGGATTAAAAAGAATAAATGATATCCGAGTGTCCTGAATTTAATAACGCGAAGAAATAGTTTTATTTTTATTTTCATTTTTCTTTCTCTTCTTTTTTTTTTTTTAGATGAGAAGAAAACGAGATTGAAATAATCATACATTTATATACGTATGAAAATTTGTAATTTACAAAATAATTTTTTGCTTTGTTGTGTTGTGGTCAACAAAGTTTAAAAGTTTGTCGATATTCTTGTTAAGAGGTAGTATCAGTCATTATAATGAATGTAAATGTGTGCATGCGTGTGAAGCATATATTAGCGAAGTGTGTGTTTGACTGCTGAGTGAATGTGTGTGAAGTTGAATGGAGCTATGGTCTAAAAGGTGGAAAAAAAAAATGGACAAACAGAAAGATGGCAAGACGTACTTTCGCCACGTCCAAGAATATTTTTGAGTGTGTGAAATCGCAGTTGATTTGTGTGCTGTCATAGTAACGTAATGGAAATTTGGTCGGTGTTTGCATGTCCATGTAGCTGTCTGTGTGTCCTCACTAGTAACTATGATAGTCCGGTCGTTGGTCGTGTGCGTCCGTTGCTGGCGAAAACCTGAATAAATAAGTCTCATGATCATGTGACTGGCTCCAAAAAAGTTTTTTTTCTAGGTCTGTGCGGAAAATCACTCGGGCGGCAGGTTTATTTGGAGTTCAACCGTGGGGTATGTGGTTGAAGGTCACAGTTAAAGGGCAAGGCGGTGTTGCCGTTCGATATCCATATTTTGGTTATATTATTTTGCCCCTACGTTGGTTAGTCGGTGTAACGCCATGCCCCCCCCCCAAGTCCCAAAAAGAATTATGCAAAAGAAAAGACAGCAACAGATAAGAGACGAAGACGTTTCTTTTATACTTTCTTCTATTTACTGGGTTCAACAACCATTCCATGGATGAGGGAGTTTGTGGTGTTTGAAAGGGTTTTATGAAGGTCAGTGGCTAAGGGCAAGGCTGTGTTGCCGTAAGATATCTGACTCCATATTTTGGTTATATTATTTTACCCCACGTTGACTGGCTGGCGCAATGCCTTGCCCAAAGAAAGTCCAAAAGAAATATACAAAAAGAAAAAAATAGAAACAGATAAGAGACGAAAACATTTCTTCAATACTTTCCTTTATTTACTTGGTGAATGGACTAACCAACGCTACGTCCCAAGACGCAGCGTGGCGCCCCAAAACACCAGACAGCAAAATCGGTGTTGTCGGTTCGACGTCACTACCCGAAAAAGAGGTCGGTTCACAGAAAACCTGAGTATTTATCTCTCTACACCGGCTCCATATTCGCTACTCCAAAATCCTTCTAATTTTGGCGCGACCGCTTCCCATTGGCTACTTTACTTTTTATTATTTTTCTTTTTTCTAATTTTTACCGGATGGATGCGTGGAGCCTTATGCGTGGCGACGCGTTTATACATTTTGTATCTGGCAGCCGACGAGTCAATATCCGGTTGGGAGTTTTATTGTTAATTCCTAAATCCCCACAAGTTTTTCCTGAATACATTGAAATGGTTGAATCCCCCAGTTAAGGTGTCAAAAATACGTTAATGGTTTCATGCATGTATTTGTCCTCATTTGGTATTTCGGGCTTCCATAAGGGTTAGTTTTTTCTTGGGTAGTTTGTCAAAGTCCGGTAAGGGTTAGTTAGTAGTTCATTTGTGGGTCTTTTATATTTCAGCATAATGCTGACCGAGAGAGAACTGCTACTGGGTGAAAGGGACTAACCAACCCTACGTCCAAAGACGTATGCGTGGTGCCCAAACACCAGACAGCAAAATGGTGTTATCAAAACGCTGGTCACTACCTGAAAGAGAAAGAAAATCTGTTTCCCTTTGTCAAGAGGGTGCCTTTTTTTCTTTACGCATGCGTCATCCCCTTTTCTTGTTAGGGACCTCTTGGAGTTTCTACAAAATTAATAGTTTTCTTTTTCTTTTTATTCTTTAATTTAATTTTAAATTTTATTTATTTATATATTCGTTCCCTACACAACTACGTGGAAGTAATTGAAAGTACAACATAACTATCCTGTCAAATCAGATTCCAGAAACCTCTTATTTAATTTTGGATCCTAATTTCTAACTTATTCGTACAAAAGTTTTTGTTTTCGTGATTCCAATCCGCTTTATGTGTAGGCGTTTTTTACTTATTTGTTCGTCACTTATTAGTTATAAGATACGAGATTTTGTATCCTAAAGCTCTTACAGTGAATTCTAAAATAAATCAAACCAATGATTGTAACTCGTCAGAACATCTCCCGCAAAAGTAGTGATAGAAGAGGGTGTAGCGGGAGCTATAATACCAGGTTCATCCCAGAATTGAGTACATATGTAATGTTATATACAAGGTTGGAATAACAACATTGAGACACAGGTGGGGGTGTAAATACCTCAGGATTTATCGTTGCCGTGGATTTACCTTCCCTCAAATGTTTCTGGTTTCTGCGGAGTGATTTTCCTGATGGAATCTGCACTATGTTTTGATTTTGGTTCTACGCATCTCTGCGTGACGACTCTACATTGAACACGTACATTGAACACGTTCCCGACTAGCATACTGGAGAGGTCTCTAACGTGTTTATCATGTTGAGATTTTTTTATGGGTCAAAGTATGTAAGGAGCATCTCTTTGCAGATTAGGTCTTTGATTTTTGGCAGTGTCCCCTGGTGACTGATAGTCCATTTGAATTCAGTTTCCTTCTTTAAGAGGTTTCCTATGGGTGCAGTAAGGTCAGAGATACGGAATAAAAGGTGTCATATATGTAATGATCCCTAATACTTTCTGCAGATCAGTGATGTTAGTTAGGCTGGGTAGTTTCTAGATCTCATCTACCTTACTTGGATCTGGTCTTATTCAAATCTCATCATAAATGGCACTGAAAAAAATCTGTTTCAGATCTACGGCACATTTGTTGCTGTTAAAACATAGCCTTTCAATTTGTGTTACTTTTGTAGGGGGACGTTATTTGGTAGTTATGCTTAGTCCTCTAAAATTTAACGTTGAAGTTTTATATAATGTTTTGGTATGTTTGGAAAAAGGCATAATATAGGCACATGGAAAAAGGTACGTGAATGAATGAAGATATGAAGTAAATGAGTAAAGATATGAAACGGCGCGGACAAAAGGAACATTCAAAACAAGGTGACAAACAAAACAAATTTATATCTATAACAAAACTTTCATTGATACATTAAAAATATTGCTAATTCCACATTGTTAGTAAAATAGTCGTGTGTGTATGTGTTTGTGTGTGTGTGTGTGTGTAACTAACACAACTAAACTACAGAAAAGGTTAATAATGAAAGCGTCCTATTAAGGTTGATTACATGTTTAAAATGTCTATTTCTTCTTGTGGTTCGAAACAGTCGGTTTCGCCGAGACTGGAAAAAGTTTCATAGTCAAAGTGTTTTGAAGAAATGAATGTCTGCGAGGCTTATCCATTTTTTTTTTTTTTTTGGCTTTTTACTTCTGTTGGTGAATAAGAGTGTCCCCTGGAGAGAGCGTGTCAGCGCTGCAATGGAAATTGGGGAAAAGAGAAAGAGTGTTTGAAGACGACGTATTTATAGAAAATACGTGTCTTGGAATCGGCTCCAAAAAACGCAGGACGAAATTTACGTGGAAGTAGTTTTAAGCAGGTCACGTGGTTCTCCTTGCCAATGGTTTCCCGCCATCTTTGTTGTGGGAACAAGTGGCATACCGCCCAAATTAAATTATAGGAGTGTAAAGTCCTATACTTTTATCAAATTGTGTAAGTTCTGATCATGCTCTTCTTTCATCTTCCCATAGACAATGACATCATCAATTAGTCTGAGGGTGCTGGGACCTTTTTTCAAGTATCATGCCCATTTTCTGCATGAAGACATCCCGGGACATCACTAGCCCAAACGGCATTCTCTGAAAGCAAAATCTCCCAAACGGTGAGTGAAAAGTAGTCAACAGCTGTGACTTTGCATCAAGTTTGATAGACCAGTAACCATTTTTAGCGTCTAGTTTTGAGAAAATTTGAGCACTTAACAGGTCGTGTGCCAGCTCCTCTATTGTAGGAGTTTTGTAATGGCATCTCATTTTGGCTCTGTGCAGATCTTTTGGGTCTAAACATAGACGAAGTGTTTTCCGTTACTCTTTCAAACGTATACTACACTACTAACCCACTCTGTCGGTTCACAGACTCTTCTTGTTTTTCCATACTCTCCAATTCACCTTTTATCTCATCTCTCACGTGGATGGAATACTTCCTGGGTGCGTGGATTAGGGAGCGATGGTCGGGTTTTAGGGCTAGGTTATATTCACCTTTAAAGTGTCCTATACGATCAAACTGATCTGGGTATGAGTTTGTGAGCTTACTGGTGGAGTTTATTAGAGCTAGAGTTTTCTGGATTGCACAATGTATGCTTATTAGATCTAAGTCCCTGAGTGAGGGTAATCCTATTATTGTAGGTCCGTCGGTGGTAACCACAAAAAATTTGAGTGTGGTCCATTTACCTTTGTATACACACTGTATGCAAACTGGACCGTGCTGCGATATATTCGAGCTGTTGTAAGCAGTCAGTACCGTGAGCTCCTTTTGTGTTGTATCAGAATGTTTGTAAAGGAAGGGTATAACCTTCAGCACCCATGTCCACTTTGGCTTTTAATGTGGGGGTGCCTGGCTTGTTAGGAACCTTTATTTGCAGTTCTGCAAAAATTTCGATCATCTTTCACCTGCTGGATTGCATCAAACGCCAACTGTTATAGTTCGTTGGGTTCTTTTTTATCGGACTGCATTGAGCTTATTCTGTTGTTGCGTTTCTTCGTCTGATATTCGCCTGATTTGCTACTGAGTATTCGCCAATGGTCCGGGAGACCGGGGTTCAATCCCAGGTCGAGCCATACCAAAGACTTAAAAAATGGTACTTGATGCCTCCTTGCATAACACTCAGATTATAAGGTACGTATCAAGGGTAAAGTGGAGCAATCGAGGGGAAGGAGTGGCGCTCTCCCCTACACCTCGGTGTAGTAGCTATTGAAAAGGGAGCCTTCGGGTCACCCTCGACTAAAATCAACTGTTTGTGCTGTTCGTGTTCGGGCGTGTCTCCTTTTGTTTTCATTTTTATTGGTGCACATATTTGCCCAGTGGTTCTTTTTTTTTTTTTTTGCAAGCCGAACATGTGGTAACCTATGCGGGACATTTTCCCTTTGAGTGGAAATGGGTGCTTCCACATCGCTTACAATGTCTTTGCTTTATTACACTTATCTCCTGGTTGTCCCTCTCCTGAAGCATCAGCTCTATACCTTTCGCTGGTAGCTGCTTCTGTAATTCAGGGTGCCTCGTTCCGGTTATAATCTGTTCTATGAGCCGTTCTTCAGTTTCCTGGTTGTCTCTGAACTTGCACTTATTCGCCTATAACCTGCATTTAGCTACAAAATCATCGATTTTCTCTGTATCTTTTTGTTTTTATTGATGCAGATAGAAATGTGCAATACGGAAATTAATTTGGGGCTCGAATCGTTCCTCAAATTTCCGCCATACAACTTTCTGGATCTATTCGGTCGGACGCACTATCAAATGTCCAAACGTTGTATCTTCTGAGTCCTTCCTCACCAGCTAAAAGTAGAATGTGGTCAACCTGCTTACTCGCTGGGATATTTTAAACCGAAAAATACAGTTTACACCGCTGCTTGAAAAATTTGAACGAGTCAACCAGATTTTCAGAAGTCCAGCAAATAACTTGTTCACATGCACTTGTAGTCGTTGTTTTAATTTTGTTGTTGAGTAATGGTATAAAACAAATGAATATGTAATATTTGTCTACTTACTTGCACACAATTGTTCTGACAGGATGTTTCAACGACTTCTTACTCCTTTTTTTAAAATATCTTTTTCAACATGGCGATCGTGATTCAGCTCATATTCCAAAAATATTTTCCGGCTAGAGATTTTTTTTTTTTTATCTAGGTATCGTCTTTACAAACTTCTTTGTTAATCCCATTGTCCTGCCACCATGTAATATCCAAGGTAGGAATAAGAACACTGAGAAACATGTTGGAAGATTCATGTCAGCCACGTTCGGCCTTCTTAACTGAACACACAAAAACATAGAAAAAAAATCTTGGACAAACCATGCAACCCTCGATTAACCTACTAATACTCGCAATGTTTTATGGGACTGCGACGAGTTGGTCAAAATGGAAACACCAGCTTCTTTGATCCAGGACTGGATCGGATTTTGCAAATAAATCCCGAGCAGAACAGGTCAGCATACGTCTATATGCTATGGGAGACGCAGCCGACGATATAATGGCTACTATCTACGTGAACGAAAACACTGTGCACCCCGGTGAACTTATGAAGGCATACGATTTTTATTTCAGCGAACGCAAAGACCTTTAATGTTGTTCGCGCTAAGTTCAACAAAAGGACATAGAAGCCTGGGGAGCCCATTTACTCTTTCGTTCAGTATTTATTTAGATACATATAGTGCGGAAGAATCAGACAACAGCAGATGTACTATCTGTAGCTGACCAAATCATGCAGTTTATGGAGGATGCAACAAGCCACCAACTTTCTTCCAGTTTCAAAGAACAAGCTACAACAGATCAGGGAATAACAAAAATTGGATCCTGAAACAGCTACAAATCCGTGAATATTGCTCAAACGAATGACCCATCTATATAACAGAATCGATATTCCTCAATCGTTATTGGACCAATAAAGAATATTTAACAGTAGTCGAAGTTCTGTTAATGTTTGAGGGTGGAATTGTGATTCCACCAGAACTAAGGATTGAATGGCTCAATCGTATTCACAAGGGACACATAGGAATCGTAAAGTGTTGCGCACTTGCTTCATCCTCAAATTGGTGGTCCCGCATCTCGTCAGACATTGAGGAGATCCTTAGGAATTGTACAAAGTAGCGACCCTTACAGTGTAAAATAATTATAGTGATTAATTAGTTATATTAATTATTTATTTATTTGAAAGTTAACAAAGGACTTTGAATGTAAGTGTAGTTCCTCGCAAAGGTCAAACACGTGCACAGGTGGCGACCAGGTTTAACACCTCACATCAAAATAACGTTGGGGAAGACAGGATATAGATAATAAACAGTTCAAGGCTTGTTGACTGGAATAGGGAAATAAGGGTTTGTGACATATCTGATGATTCTAGAAAGAATGATGTAATAATTAGAATAGAGAATACATAAAAATGAGATAATTTGAAAATTTGGGCAGTTGAGTTTTGAAATCCAAAGAGAGAAAGTGATTTTGGCCAGCGTGCGGGAGAAAGGGGTGTACGTATTGGTGGGGTAGCTGGAAGCAAGATTTGCTGATAAACCCTCAGGTCTTCCTCTCTCCACATGTTTGCGTCGGACTGCTATGAAATTGTACCTGACTGAATAAAGCAGTTTCGTATGTGAACAACATGAGTCACCAGTTGTTTTTGAATTTTAATATTCAAGATGATATGGTAATGTTACAACAGAAGGAATCCTTGCTTCCTTCATCCTTCCCGAACGCCCTTCCCCGAATGCCATTGGTCGGTTTGAATTCCACAACAGAATGTATATTATAGTACTGGACTACCGTTCTCGATGTGCCTAGACAAGAAAACCAGCAGAAACCTTGTTGCAAAAATGAAAAGCATTTTTGCAGTCCAAGGCATCTCTGATATCATCATGTCAGACAATAGGCCCCAATTTGACAGCACAGAGTTCTTCAACTTTGCTGCTGAATTTAGATTAACTCACACAAGTTCACCCACAGAGCACAAGCGAAGAAGAGAGGCTGATATAAATCGTAAGAAATTTGCTCAGAAAAGCAAACTACACCCAACTCCTGTATAGGGCAAGCCCACAACAAGATGGGAAATTCCCCATGGAACTTTTAATGGGGAGATAATGAAAGACAAAAATCCCCATTCTACCATCTTAATTGCTTCCCACAAAACTCCAACATTAATCCAAAAAAAAAAAAAAGCGGAATACACCTTTGAAACCGTCTTTATAAAAGCCTACAAAGATCCGGTGAAGTCTTGGCAAAAGATTTCAACCCCATTCTTTCATAGTCTCTTCAGAAAACCGTCTGATCAAACAAACAGAACACACCTGGTGCCAACCCCAAACTAAACAAAGGACACGTAGGGACAAGGACCCCACTCCCAATCTCATTGCATAGTACCAACGAAACATTCCTCATCCCATGACCACTCTGCAGATCCGTAGGAATAATAAAAAAACTGAACAGAAAAATTTAATGTAAAAAAAAGGTTTGGTTGTACACTAACCTGCCAATTAGATGTCAACCTTATTGCACTTAATAAGCCCCTTTGAACAAAAAAATGGGAAGTAACAAAGCTATAGAAACATAATTGATGTTCCTTCGGTTCCGGACGGTTTTACCCAACATTACAAAGACCATCGTATGATATTGATATTCATTCGAAACAAAAGAAAATAATTGTGAAAGAAAATAATTGTGAAAGAAAAAAGTCTCCCGGAGATGGAAGGGTACGTCACTATAGACGATTGGTTGCGCCAGGCAGAATAGTCTCTGAGTTTTTCCTCAGATTTCACCAACAAAGAGACATGATTGTTTGAGTCTTTTGTAGGAAACATACAGATAACTCAATTCAGAACCTTCTTTATAATATTTGATAGGATCCGACGGGTAGCTTTGGTTTTGTAAATTAGATTTTTTAAACTGAGTTCTGATAGTGACGGTTGATTAGAATGCACTTTGAGTTTTAAGTAGCGACTATTTCCGTGTCACTTTATTCCTTATTTTCTATATGTTTTTCTTAATCATCTTACAGTTTTAGATGTCTTTGATTATACGCACTTCTGTAGAAATACTTCTGCTAAAAAGATTTATAATCGCTAAGAGCACAAGTGTCCTGGTTCTGAGACTAAACAACATTCGGTGGTAAGACTATATCAGGAGTTCTGAGTAATGCGGAGTCACCCATTCATTAAAATTACTTCCCTGGTTCACTTTGACTCGGAGTGGTATTGTAGAGAAGAGGAAAATCTCGTATTTTGTTTTGGCGCGCAATTTAATTCAACACTGAATTTCACCCAATCAGGATGACTTATCCTATTCAGCCCGGACCTTCATTTCCGGCTAGCAAAACGGGTGAGCGGCCAAATCCTCTCTCTTCAGCTTGAGACGGCGACCAGAACAGACGTGCCTCTGGTCGTCCCTGCTTAGCGATGCTTTTTAGCTAGACAAGCCACCCAGTGTGGACATCTCACTGTGGCTTTAACACTAGCAGCAGCACCATGGACATCCAACGAGGGAACCATCTAATTTATGGATTCTTTACGAAGAATTCCAGTGGAACATAAATTAGAAACATTCAGCATGCCTTCCACAGGCACCACTTCATGTCACCCCAAAAGTTGACTATGTCGATTCGAGCATAACTCCGCTCTCGACAACATGGAGATATCGCAGACTCTCCTCCAAAAACCAGATACAAAACTACACGGTGACTTTAAACACATCCCTCACGCGTCCAACAACACGCTGCCCTCTCAACATCCCGCTAAGCCGTTTCGTCTCCAACACTAACAAACCTAAACACCACGAGTCTTGCAGCACCAAGAACAAACCATATTTAAAGCTGCAAATAAAGAACTTTCGTTGTTGTGTGTTAAAGAAAAGTTTCGTAATTCATTTGTGTGCCTAAAAAATATAGCGCTAAACAAATAACCATTTCACCTACCGCTATAGTATTATAGGTCGGTTCGAGATGATATTTAGAATGACTCTGAACTATGTAGAGGATCCATACTTTTTTTATTTTTAGTCAAATTAGCTAAGAACACGTAAAACCTCACATACTTAGAATATTTTAAGCCTATCAGCAAACACATAGATTAGAATATTCTTGAAAAAACTACTCAAACACTAACTTGCCGAAAGATTTTTCACTGAACCAAAAAAATAGGTACCTCATAATTTCTACGATTCTCATTGGTTAGATTAGGTCACGAGTTGTGTTTACTCATACGTCCACGCATTTGAACTTTAGTTGACCTGCAATAAAATCTACACGCGTAAACTTAAAATATATCATTTCGATCCACTCAAATAAGAACCCCAACATTTTTTAGTTCAAGAAAGAGGTGGTATGATAGGCGGCACACAGACGATACAGAGACGACACACGTTGAACAGAAAATCAGACGCACTCAAATATAATAACACAGCAACAGTGGGCTTGAATGTCAAATAGATTAAGTGACTTATACACACCAGAACTCACACATACCCGCATACATACACATGTATGTAAGTATAAGTTGACCTCTCTCTTTCTTCCGGTTATTCCTGACTAAAAATATCCTTGTTTTTACATACACACATCTCTATACATAGCAAAATTTATGAACATTACTGCCTTTGTATTTTTTATTTGTCCAGTTATGATAAAGTAAAAAAATTGTTTGTTTTTTAACATTCTTGTTTTTGTCAATTTTCTTTCGTTTACGTTTGTTTGTACAAATTGTGTTGTATATTATGGAACTGGCACTCGGATTTACATCTTAGAGAAATACTCATTCCCCCGCATATATCGGCTCTTCAAGTATGGATATTGTTAAAACTATTACTTGATTTGTATCATATTGGAATACGTGAAAACATACAATTGATTGTGTACAAATTATATGTATTTGATAGGAATAATTATTCAAAGTCATATAAAAGCTTGTGAAATATTAGTATTTGGTAGGAATAAATGATTGCTAGTAAATTTTTATTAAACAGGAAGCTACATAAAAACATATAATTGCACATTAATTGTATAAAAAATAATTGAAACGACGTAATTGTTTGTAGATTATTTACATTACAAATTATTATTATTTTAGTTCTGGTGAATTTTCCACAACAATTTTAATTGGTTGATTGATTAATTAATTGATTTTAACAGCATTTAGGATGATTTATCGATACTGGTGTATGGATGCACTACTTGGACGCTAACTAAACGGCTGGAGAAGAAGCTAGACGGCAATTACACAAGAATGTTGCGAGCAATATTGAATAAGTCCTGGCGGCAACACCTCACAAGGCACCAACTATATGGCCACCTCCCTCCTATCACGAAAACTATACAAGTTAGACGAACCAGACATGCAGGACACTGCTGGAGAAGCAAGGACAAGCTCATAAGTGATATACTCCTATGGACCCCCTCATATGGCTGAGCAAAAGCAGGATGACCAGCTCGAACATACATACAGCAGCTATATGAGGATACGGGATGTAGCCCTGAAGACCTGCCAGGGGCGATGAATGATAGGGAAAAGTGGTGAGAAAGGGTCAGGGATATCCGTGATAGCGGCACAACATGATGATGATGATGATGATTGGAATTCTCAAGAGGACACAGTGCGAAGGGTTAAATTGGCCAGCAACAGCCCTTCTGAAGGTCACGTGAGTCTGATTATAAAACAAAGAGTCAAAAGGAATCATCCTCTTTTTGCCACTCCCCTGGCTGGCAGTTCTAGCAAAGATCGCACTGTACAAGCCCCAGACGGCGACGATTCGAACAGGGAGTTCACCACCTAGCAGCTGAGAGCGGACAATCGCAACCGCTACTACGAACCTTGTGACAGTACCCTAACAAGTTACCAGAAACAGCTAAATTTCCTCTGGCATATTCATCAAGAACTTTACCCAACCAAACTCTTTGAACTCTTTTGATTGTCTTCCATGTTGTATCTACTTGTTTTACATTGTATATATGTAAGATAAACCTTTCGTAGTAGCATAAACTCGTTCGTGTCCTTTCTTCAAAAGTTGTGCTCATTTCATCACTGCGTTCTAAGTATGATTCTACAAGACTTAGAGTTTAAACAGTACTTTTCCCTGGGAACAAAAATCCCCATGTATTTTACGCCTTTAATTGCGCTCATTGTACGTTGATATTTACATTTTTCGTGTAGTTATTTTTAAGACTATAATTCACTCCTTTATGAATTTTTCACCCAAGCGCTGATGGTCTTTCACCGGAGTCTGAGTGACAGTAAGTTTCCATAGATCTCCAGGACTCTTCTCAGTATTCTGGCCTATTTCGACTATAATGTAGTCTGGATGGTCTCGATTTGTCCTCCGAATTCCAACTCTTCCATTCCCCTCTTCAAACCTTTGTTATAATTACTCCTTTCTGAGTTCTTTTTTTTTTACACCAGCGTTTGCTGATAGTTTCCCCACTGGATTTTGAGTGGCAGCAAGTCTCCTCAAGTCTCCAGGACTCTTCTGATTATTCTGGTCGATCTTTATAATGCTTTAGTTCGGATGTTCTCCACTTGTCCTCTTATATCCAAGTCTTCCTGTCCCTTTCCCAATCCTTTAGGGATTGTTCCAAGCGCACCAACCACAATTATCATCACTGTCACCCTCATGTTCAAAAGTTTTTTTTTTAGTTCTGTAGCAAGGTCTAGGTACTTATATCTCTTTCCGTTTTCTTTTCTTTTTACTCTATTGTCTACCGGGACGCCAAAGTCCACTATTCGTCAGTTTCCACATGGTCCAACGAATACAAATACCTTTAAACAGATATATTTGACTCATAGATAGGACTCGAACAAATACTACCATTTAGGATCAGACTGGACCAGGGAATAATAGCAATAAAGAGATACTCCACACTCACCAGAAACCCAGAACTGGAACCTCACCACCGGATGCAGTTTAGAGTCATATTCCTCGGCAGGGGGTACAGTCAGCGTATTCTAAGCGTAGTTTTAACTGGTTGTTTTTCCCTGAAGCTTCAGAGGAGTAAGTCTCTTCTGTTCTTAAGTTATCTGCTAAGTATTCTAGCTGATTTGAAGTGTATGGTCACAATTCTTCCTCTGATTTTCATTTCTCCCAAGTCTCTTTCATTTTCCACAGTCAATTCCGCTTTCTGGCAAGTTCCAGGTATTTGTCGATCTTTTCACTTTCTTTTATTTTCATTCTTTGGTCCACTGGAACGGCAAAATAAATTAGATGACGAGTTCTTTTTTCTGCTTAATTTATGGTTGTTTTTTTCTGTATTATTATTATTATTATTATTATTATTAAATAGGAACATTTACTTGAAACGGTATAATTGCTTACAAAAAAAAGATAAAAGAAACAAAAAAAAAACGACTGATTTGGGCATCAAATAAACCGACAAAGGTTGACATGCCGTAAAATAAACGAACCAATTAACAATGAAGACGAGGCTCCACATAATAACCAGTTGATATATGTGTAGCTTGACACAACCAATAACTTTTTGAAAGCGTAAAACATGAACATACAAAAAGAGTGTGTATTGTGAGGATTAATTAAAAAGAAATGAAAAAAAAAATTCAAAAACTGATGCAATTTCCCGGGTGGGGGTCTCTGACAGGAAACAAGAACGGTGCATGCTTAAAAAAAGGGGGCCTTCTGGCGCTGAAGAGAAGTTCCCAGGCAGTAAACTGTTAACCCTGATATTGAAAGGATCTGTTTCTCTCGGCTACTAGCAAGGTAGCGCACGGGCTTGCTAAGTCCCGGTCTTGGCGGCAGGTTGTGTCTCCTGTTAGCAGCCATCTCTGCTAAATATGCCTCACCGAACATATGACAAACCCTTGAACTCACCGAAAATGACTAATATATCTCACCGCCTTATCAACTGGTACAGGAAAACGTTCTTTACCACAGAATAGTCGTTAAACCCTAAAATAAAGTTTGAGTTAAAAGGTATCCTTGTCTCTTTCCTTCCGTCTTCAATTCTCTTAAAGCTTCCCACAGACAAAAAAAACCCCCAAGTTAATGGGATAAGAAGAAGAAAAAGAAGTCATATACGAAACTTATAATTATTCCAATAGACCTCAGCAATCCACCAATAACCAACAACCATGACCACAAATAGATAATAAACCTTCTCAGCCCTATAGTGTACAAGACTGAATGTGTGTGCATGTATGTGTGTGATGAAATGATATACGATCTATTTAACTTCTCAGTAATGTTCCTTAAGTCAAAACCAGTTTTCATAAAACATGAAAAATCTTAGCTTGTGTATCACGGACCTGATATTTCAGCTGTGTTTGGCTTGCGTAATGACGTATATTTTAATTATAACCATTTTAATGAACAGAAATGTGTGAAGACCTCTTCCCGGAAAGGAATAAACTGTGGATCATGTAATGACTGGTGTACTTGGAACCGTGGTAGAACGATGAAGGTGAGATTGGAAGAACTGAAGATTCGAGGAAGAACTAAGTCTGTTCGGACCACAGTGGTCCTGGGGTCTGGGATGATACTGAGCAAAATGGAAATTTGAGGTAACTTGTCCATTTCTTTGAGACAAAGACTAAAAACTGACATGAAGAAGAAGAAGAAGAAGAAGAAGAAGAAGAAGAAGAAGAAGAAGAAGAAGAAGAAGAAGAAGAAGAAGAAGCTTGAGTCGACGCAAAAATAAGACTCAAAGTTTAAAAATATGACTGGTCCTCACTCATCAATAGTCATATTAGAAATCATTATACGGCAACTGTAAGAAAGAAAGAAAGAATGATTTTGGCAGATTGGAATTTTTTCAATCCGCCAAACAAGAAAGAATAGTATACTAAAAAGAATGAAAGAAAAACAGAAATAATAAAAAATACAAAGGAAACTATTTGCTTAATAGATAAAAAATGTTTTAAGTGAGAGATGGGAAAGCGTTCAATTGTGATTATATCAAAATGCAATTTAGGAAATATATAATTCGGGCCGAAAACGAAATTGTATTTTTTCCACACTATAGCTGGTTATAAAACGAGAAAAAGGAAATCCTCTTTTCTCTGCTTACATATATTTTAAATTCCTCAAATTTATATATAAATATTTGAGGAAATAAAGAAAAAAATTGAAAGGATAGCACTGTCAGGAATATCATACACGAACATTAAGGAAAGTAAAAATAAGTAAAAGATTTGATTTTGTACAGAACTGAACAAAATGCAATATGAAGATGTTTTCTAGATTAGATTTTAAATAACGCAACAACAGCTCGTGACATTATAAAATCATCATGGTAAACACAATTTTAGTTTTGGTGCTTTTGTGAGAGATCATCCATCCAAGTAAGTACCTTGTCAAGGGAAAAGCGGAGATATTGCTTCTGTAAACGTTGTGCAACCATGAACCTGTTGTATCACCTCCCTTACTAAGGTCAGTAAATGGGGCAGTCAATACTACCTCAACAGAAATCTTGGTCCTTACTTCCACCTCGGCCAAGGAATGCTATCCCAGAATCCATCGCCTCTCATTCTTCTCTCTTTCCTTCTCTCTCCTTTTCTCTCTCGCTCTCCCTCCCCCTCTGGCCAATCAGCGGAGATAGTAGCAGTTGCCGGAAACGACCCAAGAGCAGGAGAAGAGGAAGCCAGTTGCTGAAGAGATTCCAGATACAAAACACGTGTGTTGACTGCCGGATATTTTCTAGCCAACACGTGGCTTTGTATACGAAGAATAAAATTCCTCTTTTAAAGTTAATATTTGTACTTCTCATTTATTATCTAAAATACCATAACTCAAGTACATATATTACAAACCTCTTATTTCGAAACAATAATATCTACTGGGTCGGACAAGAAACCTTTTTAACTTACTACTTCAATAATGTAACGCTGTATATAAACAAAACGCAAAAGAAAAATAGACAAAAGACTGCATCCTCCCCTCGACCGTGGAATCAGTAAGATTTACTGAGGCATAACTGCTATAGCTGCCAAGGCTTATAACGCCATGCTTCTAAATTGTATCCAACCTAAAATAGAAAAATATTTTGGAAAAATCAGAACGTCTTTTGAAGAAATCGTTCCACAACCTCGCAGATTCTGACGATTCGTCGAATCATCGAAGGAGTACGGGAAAAGAAGTTCGAGGTAACTCAGCTGTCCGTAGATTTCTCCAAGGCATTTGATTCCATACATGGAGGAAAGATAGAGCAAATACTCTTTGCATATGGTCTTCCCAAGGAAACTTACTGCTATAATGATATTTTACAAAAACACGAAAGCAATGGTTCGCTCAATTGATGGAGACACCGACTTCTTTGACAGTCACTTGAATCATGCTAGGAGATACATTTGCACTGTATTTGTTTATGGCCTGCCTAGACTACATAGTTCGAACGTCAATAGATATAATGAGAGAAAACGGTTTCACATTTAAGAAAAAGCTAAAAGTAGACGATATCTCGCAGAAACTATGACAGACACAGACTACGCATATAATCTAGTGCTTCTTGTAAATACACCTGCCCAAGCAGAATCCCTACTGCCTAGCCTAGAGAAAGCGGCAGGAGGTATTGCTCTCTACCTAGATGTAAAAAAAAGTCCATGTATTTTAAACAAGAAGGAGCCATCTCCACTCTAAGTGGCTAACCTCTAAAATAAGTAGACCAGTATACATACCTCGGCAGCTACATCTCATCTACTGAAAATGATGTCAATATACGCCTCGCAAAGGCGTGGAATGCTATCGACAAGTTATTGATTATATGGAAATCCAATCTATAGATAAAATAAAACTGGATTTCTTCCAAGCTGTAGCAATGACTATACTACTCTACGGATGCACCACGTGGATTCTAACCAAACTTATAGAGAAAAGCTAGATGAGAACTATACAAGAATAAATAAAAATTTGAAACAACACCCCACAAAAGAGCAGCTGTACGGCCATCTACCGCCCATCTGACAAACCATTTAGGTAAGACGAACAATACATGCGGGGCACTGCTAGAGAAGTAAGAACGATCT
This sequence comes from Sepioteuthis lessoniana, assembly GCA_963585895.1. Lineage (NCBI taxonomy): Eukaryota > Metazoa > Mollusca > Cephalopoda > Myopsida > Loliginidae > Sepioteuthis > Sepioteuthis lessoniana. The sequence continues at coordinate 113,425 of CAUZXS010001334.1, forward strand.
CACAAGCAACGGTTTTCTATGGACCCCTACACATGGACGCGCCAGTGTTTTCTGACTAGAAAACACTTACATCAGTTCTATGCAGACTGGATGCAGCCGAGAAGACTTGCCATGAGCAATAAATGATAGGGATGGGTGGCGAGAGAGTGTCAGAGAACTCCGTGCTGCCGGCACGACTCGATGATGATATGTATGAATTACTATTTTACTCTGTGAGTTTTTCACACCAGCTTAAACAACAAGTCTTCTCAGTTGATTTTAACAGGGCTGTGGTCTGGACAGTCTTGATTCTTCCTCTGATCTTTTGTTCATCAAGACTCTTTTCCAACAGACCTTAGAAAATCATTCCAAGAGAACCAAATACAATTGGTATCTCGTCACCTTCATGTTACACTACCTTTTCAGCTAGAACGACAAAATCCACTGAATGACACGTTCTTTTCTTCTTGTTAATCAATACTAGGTCTAATCTTCTAGACAGGAATTGGTAATCCATTTGTATCTCAAATTCATAGAGAAATTGAAGCATCTCATTTTCTAGGGCCCTATCAGGTGCTACCATTCCGGGCTAGAGAGGACCTGGGAGCAATGGCAATGAAGGGGTACTCCGCATTCCCCAAACCTCCAACATTTCTAGAATCTCTCCATCAGATTGTTTAGTGTCATATCAGGACACTCGTTAGGGGGGTCTTACCCCTCTGAAGAGGTGCAGTCGGTGTATTTTATAGCCCCAGCCGACTGGGCAAGGGGAAGCCTGGTTATCTGTAACAGTTGATTTACTTTCTAAACTACGATAAAAAAAAGCAACTGAAATTTAGATGAAGGATTATACGAGTCAAAAATTTATAATCATTATGATTGACAAAGCTTCATCTAAAAATACAAAAACAAAATAAAAAACGCAGTAGGGATACAGTAAATAATCATATTCCTTAGATAATTTGTATGTCCACTCGGTACCTCATGACAATTCCAAAGAACATACTCAATATCTTTTCACCTCTGGTCTTTGAATAGTAGAGACGTTCTTTCTAGTCCCAGCAAGAGAGTGGTAAAGCTATATAGCCGTCTTACCTATCCTGATCAAGGAAGCCCTTTTCTATTTTGTCCCCCTTCTATATACTGCTTGTTCACTGAACAACGTGTAAAGTTCTAACTGTTGGGACATGTGGGGTTTGAAGGCATTTAGCGTCGAAGTCACCAATGTGGAGTTTGAAAGGGTTTTAGGAAGGTCAGTGGCTAAGGGCAAGACTGTGTTGCCGTAAGATATCTGACTCCATATTTTGGGTTATATTATTTTACTCCACGTTGACTGGCTGGCGCAATGCCTTGCCCAAAGAAAGTCCAAAAGAAATATACAAAAAGAAAAGATAGAAACAGATAAGAGACGAAAACATTTCTTCCATACTTTCCTTTATTTACTTGGTGAATGGACTAACCAACGCTACGTCCCAAGACACAGCGTGGTGCCCAAAACACCAGACAGTAAAATCGGTGTTGACGGTTCGACGTCACTACCCGAAAAAGAGGTCGGTTCACAGAAAACCTGAGTATTTATCTCTCTTCACCGGCTCCAAATTCGCCACTCTAAAATCCTTCTAATTTTGGCGCGACCGCTTCCCATTGGCTACTTTACTTTTTATTATTTTTCTTTTTTCTGATTTTAACCGGATGGATGCGTGGAGCCTTATGCGTGGCGACGCGTTTATACATTTTGTATCTGGCAGCCGACGAGTCAATATCCGGTTGGGAGTTTTACTGTTTAATTCCTAAATCCCCACAGACACGTTTGTGTATTCCTTCCTTTTAATACCACTTGTTGGTATATTGTGCATATAAAATATCAAAAGGTTTTTGTGGGAATAAATTAATTTATCACGTCTTCCCTTCCATTGTATATCACTGATATACAAATGCTACTATTGGCTCTGAGAGGGCGGGAACATATCTTTCTCATTACCAAGCATCCATAAACGTTATTAATTCGATAAGTATGTAAAACGAAAACAATAAATAAGTGAATAAAATATTCTCGAAATTTAAAAAAAAAATGTATAGACATCCCTGTTTATAGAGCCACGAGTCAATCTGGTGACCTTGCGATAAACAAGGGTTTACATAACTTGCATTTTCCCATTTGTTTTATAAATTCTACCTGGGATATCACAGGTTCTATAAACAACTTAGAATAAATAAAGAACACTAGGTCAAGCCAGACGCAGCAAAACATAAGGAAACCAGATGTGCACAACATCTGACATTACCACTTCCTCCTCTCACATTCTTGTAAAAAAAAAGATTTTAAAATACTTCGGTGAGCAACTGGGTTCTTTATTAACGTGTCTGTTGTGTGCATAAACTACTCCATACAAGCGGAAGTACGTAAATTTCATTTGCCTTTGGCCGGGCGTCTAAGTGTCGCAAAATGGCAAGTTATATCCTGAAAGATGTACAAAAGCGAGTGGGTTAGTGTTGGTATGGTGTTGTGGACACTTTTGGTATTAAAAATTTACATTGCAGACGACATTCGGTTTTGCAATTCCAATTAAGAAGAGAGACATTGTTCAAAGTTTTGATATAACACACTTTTCGTTTGCCTAGTATATTAGGTACTAAAAAATTTTCCCTCTTTTTCCCCGTAAAACGAATTTTAAAATTATTATTATAATTCAAAAATCTTATAATTCAAAAATTATTATAAAAAATTATAATTATCTAAGGTAAATTTTAGTTTTATTTGAAATATAGTAACATCATAATTGTCAAAATCAACATAACATTTCACATCTAATTAATTCTTAATTAATTTTAAACATTTAAATTCACTAAAAGGTGACCTTATCCAACTCGAAGTTACGTAATTTAAACAACTGTTATCAAAATTTAAGAATTTAAAAAGTTTTTTGAATGAAATTAATTTCTATAAACATCAATAAACCAATTTACGTAAAAAATTACTTAGACGTTGGTAAATAAATCATTTTATATCGTCTTTAAGTTCAATCAGTAGGTGAATTAAGGAAAAACATTTTCGTCAGTCACTTACCACTCAGCTATTCAGGTGCACTTGAGTTGGCCGCTAAAACATTATGTGTTACGGGGTGGGGGGCTAGAACTGCCAACAACACACACACAAAAAAAAAGAAAGAAAAGAAAAAGGAAGATAGGTGTAACGTATGTGTATTTACGTTGAGTTGTTTCCTCGCTTAGTGTTGTTAGTCCCCTCACTAGGTTGTGAGAAATAAAAGGAGAATTGATGAAGAAGTAAGATGGCGATAGTCGAAAGGTGTTTTTATGAATAGGTTTTTATTTGCAGCATGGAATACTGGGTTTGCTTTTGGTGCTGCAAGACTCGTGAAGGGTTGTGAGTATTGAGACGAAATTGAGTTATGAGAAGTTAAAGTTGTGATGGCAGCGTGTGTCGTCGGATGTGTGAGGGGTTGTGTTCGTTGCATTTTGAGGAAAGACATTGTTGCAGTTGTAGGAATTGAACTTTGGATGTCACCGTGTAGTTTTGTGTGTCTGGTATTTGGGGAGAGTATGCGTTATCTCCATTAAGGTGGACCAGAGGTGAATTGAGAGCTAGCGTGTCGAGAGCGGGATTACGCTCAGATCGACATAGCCAATTTTGGGGTGATATAAAGTTGTGCCTGTGCGAAGCATGTTGAATGCATCTAATTTATATTCAACTGGGATTCCTTGCAAGGAATCCATAAATTAGATGGGTTCCCTCGTGTATCCATGTTGCTGCTGCTGCTATTTTAGAGCCGCAGTTTCTCAGAGACGGGAAAGCGTCTCATAGTCCTTGTATATGAATGTCTGCGAGGCCCATTCATGGTGTTGCTTTTCTCACCTGTTGATTCACGCTGAAGGGAGTGTGTTGCTGCTGCGGAGAAATTTGGTCAAAGAGAACAAGGGTGTTTGAAGACGACGTATTTATAGAAAATACGCGTCTTGTAGGTGGCTCAAAAACGCAGGACTTGAATTTACGCGCGGACCTAGTTTTAAACATGTCACGTGGTCCTCCTGGCCAATGGTTTCCTGAGACTGAATATTGAGCGTCCGCCATCTTTGTGGGAACAAGTGGCATACCGCCCAAAATAATTTATTGGAGTGTAAAGTCCTATACTCTCAGAACATTTAAATTTTTTTCTTTATTTAATGTTCATGTTTCAGGTACTATTTTCTTTCAACAGCTCCCAATTAAAAAAAAAGAATTAATTTCGTTTACATCTTCAGACTTTTGTCTTTTTATAATACACAGAAATATATGCCGCATCATATATCCCTACCAATTAACTAGCGCTACACACATGGGGGGGGATAAAGTTATGTGACTTGAAAAAATTTCTTGCTTTTTTATAAAATTACTGATTCGTTATGAAATTCATTCATTAATAAATGAACACTGAAATTTTGATTAAAATCAGATAAGCGCCTTTTTTTAGGTATTTTTTTTTCAATCAGGACTAATGATTTGTAGCGGAACGAAATCTCCATGGCAACCCTTTGCCAGTACCTAATATATATATATATATATATATATATATATATATATATATATATATATATATATATCGTCACGTTGTGCTTAATACACAAGTAGATAATTTATACGGAAATAAGAGAAACCCAACAGGGAGGAACAAAATTACTGTATTGCGACATCATAGGAAGCGAGTTCGAACTCCAGTCGCATTATTTCGTTCACTTTCGGATAAATACTCTTGGGAAAGGTATAAAGTCCCTTATCCTATCATCTATGGATTAAATAGTACTACAACTGTCCTTCTCCAAGGATAGCTTTGGCATTAAGTAACCCCCGAAAGTTCATGGCACATTAAACAAAAAAACAAACGAATCAAGTTAATTCTGATTTTCCGCTAAAACACGAATATTAAAAAATGTACAATGTTACTACCAGTAAATTGCGGGTTACAAGTCAACTTTTTAAGCCTGAAAAAATTCTTTACAAAACTAGAGGTCGACTTATACGGTAGGGACTAGAAATACTTTTCGAAAAATTCATGTCTACTTATCTTTATAAAACATCTTTAAAAAAATGTTTCGCATACACTTTAAAATCCAAACTTTTACCACAGAGTGGTCAACCTGTGAAATAGTACTCCTAACTATCGGTACACACCACTTACCCAAATTCTAGCAGATTGCCACAAACATTTCCAGTATTTGACGAACATATTCAACAAATTAACACAGAGATTAATATAAAATAAAACTTGTTTGAATTGTTTTTGGATAAATGTAATACACAAAAGAGGGTGAAGGGTATGTCTCCTTGACAACAAGAAAACCACGTGAAATCAATTTCCTAGTAAACAGTCCTTCTTTCTACTTCAGCCTTTTGTTTTTTCCTCCGCTGTCCTGTCTCTTATTTACTCGACGCGTTCGCTTCACTCAGCGTTCCTCCTCCTCTTCTCTCGTCCGTCCGAGACTTAGACGATATTGTCTAAGGGATGTAACTCATACCGCCTTGCTGGTACTCTTCACTAATGCAGATTTTGCCTTTCAGATTCACTACAAAACTGTAACGCAAATTAAGTATCATATTAACACTATATCACACACTTTTTTCAATTGCTGATGCACTGACTGTAAACATTAGCTAGAACGTCACAGTACCCATGCAGTCATTCAGACAACTACAGTACGTTGTTTATTTACACAATTTCCTAATAGTGTAATAAATTGTGAATTCCTATGAATATAAGTTCGAATGTGTAAAATTTACGTTTCATTTTTTCTACCAGTAATCTACACTATATTTGGAGATCGACCAATACTGCAGAATCTTAAGTTAAAAATCTTGAGCTCGAATTATGCCAGATCAACTCTTAAGCGACTATTTACGGTAAGTATAAAAGGAGAAATATAAAGCAGCAACAGATTTGAACTGCTCAACATAGATTAAAAACTATGAGAACATTGAATGCAAATGACCGTTACAAGTCATCATCATATCGTGCTGGCAGCACGGATATCCCTGACCCTCTCTCGCCACTCCTCCCTATCGTTCATCGCCCTAGGTAGGTCTTCAGGACAACAACCTGTATCCTCACATAGCTGCTGAATGTACGTTCGTGCTGGTCGTCCTGCTTTTGCGCGGCCGTGTGTGGGGATCCATAAGAGTACATCTCTTATGAGTTCATCTCTGCTTCTCCAGCAATGTCCTGCATGTCTGGTTCGCCTAACTTGAATAGATTTCGTGATAGGGGGCAGGTGGCCGTACAGTTGGTGTCTTGTGGGGTGTTGCTGCCAGGACTTGTTGAGGATTGCACGCAGCATTCTTGTGTAATTGCCATCTAGTTTCTTCTCCAGCCGTTTTGTTAGCGTCCATGTAGTGCATCCATATAGCAGTATCGATGTGACCGCTGCCTGGAAGAAACTGCGTTTCATTTTATCGGTTAGGTCTGATTTCCATATAGTCGATAGCCTATTGATAGCTGTCCATGCTTTCGTTAACCTCGTTTCGATGTCCTTTTCGGTTGATTCGACGCTGCTTCCTAGGTACGTGAATTTGTCTACTAGTTTAAGAGGGGTTCCTTCTAGAGTGGAGATGTCCCCCGTTTGGTTATAGCACATATATTCCGTTTTGTGTGCATTAACATGGAGGCCTATGCTTGCTGCTGCTCGTTCCAGGCTATGCAGAAGTGTTTCGGCTTGGTCAGGTGTATTTGCCAGTATCGCTATGTCATCGGCGTAGTCGGCGTCGGTAATCGTTGTTGCGGGATATCTTCTGCTTCTTTTCTTCGTCAGTTCGAAGCCATTCTCTTTGATTTTGTCAATCGATGTTCTAAGTACGTAGTCTAGACAAATGATAAAGAGATACGGAGCCAGCGTGTCCCCTTGTAGTACTCCTGCTACAATGTCGAAGTATTCTGTGTCTCCATCTGGTGATCGTACTTTTACTTTAGTGTTTCTATAGAGAATCGTTATTGCCGCTACGGTTTCTTTAGGTATGCCGTACGCTAGTAGGATTTGTTCCATCTTTCCTCTGTGAATGGAGTCGAAAGCCTTGGTAAAGTCGACAAATATTAATGTCGCTTGTAGGTTCTTTGCCCGTACACCCTCAAGGATTCTGCGGATGGTTAGTATTTGTGAGGTCGTAGATCTATTTCTTCGGAAGCCATTTTGGTTTTTTCTAAGTATGTTGTCGATTTTGGGTTCTATTCTGTTTCGTAGTAGGGCATTGTAGATTTTGGCAGCTATGGATGTAAGTGTTATGCCTCGGTAGTTTTTGGCTAATCCGAGGTCCCCCTTTTTAGGGAAGGGGAGTATGCATCCCTTCGTCCATCTATCTATCGGATTTTGATTGTATACTGCGTTGCAGTGTCGGAGCAGTATGTCGTCGAATTGTCTGGTCTTCCATACTTCCGGGGGAATTTCGTCCAGTCCTGCAGCTTTCCTATTTTTAATTTTTCTGAGAACCGAGTCGAGTTCTCCTTGTGTGAACGGTCCAAGTTTAATGTCTAATTGTTTGCTAATTATTCTGGTGATTGGTTCATGCGTTATTTTTGGTGGGTTTCCAAGTAAGTTTTCGAAGTGCTGTTTCCACAGTTTTATTCTTTCTTGTTGGTTTGCTGCTTTAAGTTTTGCTTTGGCTGTGTTCTTTCTTCTGCTCACTTCGTTTATTGTTTGCCAGGCAATTCTAGATTGTCTATCTTCTACCGAGTCTCTGATCTTATCTATCTGATTTTGAATGTATTCTGTCTGTTCCTTTATATATATGCCTGCTAATTGATATTGTGCCGTTTTTAGTTTTAAGGCATTTGTGTTTGTTGGGTTTTTTCGATAGTTTTTGGAGGCTGTTTTCACTAGTGCACGTTTTTCTCTCACCGCTAAGGTTTCCCATGGGACTCTATATTTAGTTTTAATTTTTGTTGGAATGTATTTTGCTGCTGCCTCAAGGTGTGCATTGACGAAATTTTCGTATTCGTCGTTTGGTGTACTTTTTTCCGTCTTTTCTTGTAGTGTTTCGAATCTGTTTCTTAATTCTAATACGTATTTATCTCTGACATCTTTGTTGTTTAATAGGGCCCAGTCATAGTGTTTGGAGGTTGCTGTTCGTTTGTCGTTTTTTCGTAGGCTTAACCGTATTTTCGCTGTGACTATTCGGTGATCGGTGGACACACCCTCAAAAGAGGAGTATGCCTCGCAATTCAATGCACTATTCTTCCATTTCTTGTTTATAAGGACGTAGTCTATCTGAGCTTTAGTATTGTTTGCGTACGTGTATGTCCATAGTTTGCCCTCTCTTTTTTGGTAGTTTGTATTGAGGCATGCTAATCTATTTTCTATCATGAAATCTGTTAGATGTTGCCCATTTCTATTTGACGTGTTGTGGAGGCTGTATTTGTTGTTTTCGTTTTTCCCGATTTGTGCATTCATGTCTCCGCCAATGACTAACATGTTGTGTTTCGGGATGCTACGCACTAATGAGGATAACTCATCGTAGAAGGTGACTATTTCATTTTCTTCACTAACATTGGTGGGGCTGTAGCATGAGACGATTGTTGCTCTGGGGTTTCCGTTAAATGTAGCTACCATCATTCTAGGTTGTATTTTCTCTATGCTATTAAGCGTTTTTAGTGCTTTAGGTCCTATAAGCAATCCTACCCCTCCCACTGCGGCGTTGACAGAGTTTTTCCATGCGGATACAGTGGCGAGCGACCATCCATTGCCAGTTTCGTGATATTTGATATCTTCGGTGTGCGTGTATCTGTGTTCTTGTATGCATATTATGTCTATTTTATGTTCTTCGGCCGATGCGATTAGCTCTGGGAGTTGTCCTATTCTATTTAAGGTTCTTACGTTAAATGTGGCTATTTGTAGTGTTTGCTTGCATTTTAGTAGTTTTGATTGTTTGAGCTCTGTAGCTGATTTTTCGAACACCGAGGCCAGGGCTCCAACCTCAGCAGGACGCGCCCCTTTTTTACCCGCGCGAAGAGCGATGCGGTTTGTGTAAGTGGTTTGAGTGTGGGTCATGGTTATCTTTCGATGGCTGTTTTATTCTCTTCTATAGAAGCCACTCTTATAGAGGAGCAGCAGTAGTTCCCCGATCGAACTGTCGATCCTGAGCGAAAAGTCGTCAAACTCACGTCCAGGACCCATTTGGGTATTGACTTTGGTCGTCCATTGGTTTATTCAAATACCTTAACGTACATCATGCTGCTTCCCATGTGTACATAATAAAATAAATAAAATTAAAAAAAAAAAAAAAAAAATAAATAAATAAATAAAAAAATAAAAAATAAAAAATAGAAAAATAAATAAAAAAAGGGGGGGATTTGTTTTAAGTTTTAACTTAGTTAAAGTCCAACATTAAGGTACTTTCTTATGACTTTCACTAATACTGACTTATACTTTTTTGCTGTATTGGGACTTTTCCAAGGGTTTTTCATTATTTTTTTTATTTTTTTTTTTTTTCCATCCTACAGTTGGGGACCTAGCAGGCTTCAGGAATTAGAGCTCTGTGGTAGCATTAGGCGTTCTAGGCTTTTTTTTTCTAAACTACTGTTAGGGCTTTCTTTACGAATTTTTAAATTATTCGATAGAAGATATTTAAAAACATTCTGCCTTGTTCGCTGACATGTGGATAGGCTTAATATCAAATTGGCTTTACAGTAGAGTAAGCGTGCCTTTACATTTAAAACGCATAGTTTAAGCATTATTTTACAAACAAAATACAGCATAACATTTTGTAAAATTCAGCATTTTAAATTGGAATTAAAGACATACTGACCAATATTGACATATTTCTTCCACTTGGCTCCTGAGTTCAAATGCTCTTCTTCGTTTGGACTTTTATTTACTACTGATATTTTAGGTAGCTTTGGGGGCGGTCTAGTGGGGTGAAGGGGACAATTCGTTTTTGTTGGTTTTTTTTTTTTTTTGTTTTCTTTTCTTTTTCCCTTTCTGAGGGGGGGGGGGGCTGTAGTAGCATTCTAGGCTTTTTCTTCTAAACTACTGTTAGGGCTTTCTTTACGAATTTTTAAATTATTCGATAGAAGATATTTAAAAACATTCTGCCTTGTTCGCTGACATGTGGATAGGCTTAATATCAAATTGGCTTTACAGTAGAGTAAGCGTGCCTTTACATTTAAAACGCATAGTTTAAGCATTATTTTACAAACAAAATACAGCATAACATTTTGTAAAATTCAGCATTTTAAATTGGAATTAAAGACATACTGACCAATATTGACATATTTCTTCCACTTGGCTCCTGAGTTCAAATGCTCTTCTTCGTTTGGACTTTTATTTACTACTGATATTTTAGGTAGCTTTGGGGGCGGTCTAGTGGGGTGAAGGGGACAATTCGTTTTTGTTGGGTTTTTTTTTTGTTTTGTTTTCTTTTCTTTTTCCCTTTCTGAGGGGGGGGGGCTGTAGTAGCATTCTAGGCTTTTTCTTCTAAACTACTGTTAGGGCTTTCTTTACGAATTTTTAAATTATTCGATAGAAGATATTTAAAAAAAAACAAAACATTCTGCCTTGTTCGCTGACATGTGGATAGGCTTAATATCAAATTGGCTTTACAGTAGAGTAAGCGTGCCTTTACATTTAAAACGCATAGTTTAAGCATTATTTTACAAACAAAATACAGCATAACATTTTGTAAAATTCAGCATTTTAAATTGGAATTAAAGACATACTGACCAATATTGACATATTTCTTCCACTTGGCTCCTGAGTTCAAATGCTCTTCTTCGTTTGGACTTTTAAGATTATTATAATCATATTTCATCTCAACACCTTCAAGCTGTTGAAATGACCCATAATATTCTTGATTAGGGTCAAGATGTTGAAAATACAACTAATTCCTCTTAAATTATAATTGAGATATCTTGCTGTATTCGGTCTTGTAATACAGAATGAAGGAAAAGAAAGGTAAGATAAATTTCTTCAGTCAAAAAAGGAATCAATTTTAGCTGATCACAGAGGAAAGCAGAGCGGAAGAACCTAATGCTCTAACACTTCGACTGTGTCATATTAGTCGCTGTGTATGTGTTCGATAATCAAAGCTACGTAGCCATGACGTGCAACTATGTCACGTGACTCGAAATAATTTTCGAAAAATCAATAATTACATACATTTCCACTGCAATAGTCATCTTAATAACGTCATCTTAATGGCACGGTCGATCTTCCCATCTGCCCACGTTGTGCTTTTGATCCAGACAGTAGATCGATCGCTTGTCGGAGTCACCAGTCGATGAGGAAACGGATGAGACCGCACAATTAAGAAATTAAAAAAAAAACTGAACCCCAACACAGCTTTGTAAGAGTAACAATATTTAGGTTTTTAAAAAGTCTTTAAAATGGTACATACATTCAGCCTTTTCCGATGGATGAAATAGTAATAGAACGGAGACCTAATTAATGAACTAACAATCAGTCAATTTCTTGTCAATCAAAGTCCAGCACAATGTCTCTCAAATTATAGTATTAAATTTCGACGTTTCTCTCTCACTTTCTCTTGTCTGCTATAAGGCAATCTTTGTAGCAGTTATGTTAACGTTTCTCAGTTTCTTGCTTCTCGGTTCTCTCTGCTTCTTGATTGTCTGGTACAAAGTCAAGACGTTTTCCCTTTCTCAAAAAAAAAAATAAAATAAAAAAAAAATATATATATATATATATATATATTTTCGACTTATTCTATTCTCACCAAAAGATAAAATGTATATATATCCTCGATTTATTCCTTGATGATATACTGGGTTATTCTTGTAAAATCCATTTCTGCTAATTTTCATTTTTTTGTAATATACTGACTTTATTCTTCTAAAATCCATTTCGGTCATTTTTTTTCTGATCAATAAATTTATTCAACTATGTTTCCATTCCAATACAATAGGATCAGAAACAACGTCAAAAAAGAAAAGAAGCAAACAGTGGTCGAGAAGGGATTTCTGGCGATTGTCATCTGACGGACCAGTAAATTATCTAAGGGAGATAATTATTTCTTGTGGCCGTACTACTTTCCGCATTTAATTGCAGAGACGACCCACTTTTTCCGCAATATTCCGAAATATTAGAATTTCGTACATTTGTTACAGATGTGCGAAAAGGAAATTTGTTTTGAATAGCAAACATGATGAAAATTCAAGTAATATTTGGTGATGTTTTTTCTTAATATTTCCTTTTGAAATGTGGGTGGGGTCTTATATGGCGTCAATATTTTGTTAGATTTGATAAGATAAACAAGAAATGATCATCTATATTATAATAACTCGATTTTTATGTCTCTATGTTTCTGTAACATGGTAAAAACGATACATCGTAGCGAGGGTTTAGTTTGTGCGATAACTTTGAAATGCTCTTAGAGAATAAATCAATTCCTAATTCAACTATAAAATTAATAATGATAAAGGCGTGGGGTCTGCAGCACGTTCGTCCAGATCAGTATAATTTTTGAAGGGAGATAACTATTAAATACTAATCACAGAATACTTTTCCTTATTTATCTACAAGTCATTATTTATTTTATTTATTTGTCATTAATTATTCGGCCCCAGCATAATATAAAATAGAAAAATATTCAAAGAACGTTTAGTATTTTTAAGTTAAAGGTTAAGTTACATGATAAAAATGAGGGACTGAGTTTCGGCTTGAATGTTAGCAGAGATAAACAGGATGAGATGAGAAGAATCGTGCCGAGAAAGTCGAAGATGAACATCTGCTTCCCAGCCAAAGGAAATTTATTTTCTTTGGAGCGATATTATGATAAGAAAATCATTACACTTAATCCGAAATGAAAAAAAGAAGAAGAGTTGTTAGTGATCACTAAATAAAATGTTAAAGGTTATACATTGCCAGCTGGAAGTTAATTCTTTATTCAATAAACGAGAGAGAAAAAAGCGGGGAGTTCTTTTCGGTTGACTTTTCGAATAAAATGATGAATAGTTTTGAGAGAGAGACACACAGAGACAGTGAGAGGGACAGAGAAAGACAGAGAGACAGAGAGACTATCATGTGTGATGGTTAGTGATCGAGTTCCACAATCAATTGGTTGTTAGACCTTATGTGGTTGATTGATTTTAATGACATGTCATCTTATCTAGGGTTATTTTATGCCTCGAGGTTAGGGAATCGTGTTCACCGTAAGTTTATATTCACATTTTTGTATAGTTGTTTCTCAGGAGTTTCTTTTTTTTGGATGCAATTATATGATATAAAGAATTCCTATATCATAAAAACAATTTGTATGTTTTCAAGTATTCCTAATACTAATAAGTTATACAAAATTACGCGAATTTATGTAATCATTTCTATTTAATAATAACCCGTCGTTTGAACGCAGATATAGGATTTTAACTAACTAATAATAGTAACCCTTTGGAAACAATGATAGCTTCAGTGTTCGTCAATGGTCCGGAAGACCGGGGTTCAAGTCATACCAAAGACTTAAAAAATAGTACTAGATACCGCCTTGCTCAACACTCAGCATTATAAGGTAAGGGTCAAGGGTAAAGTGGAGCAATCCAGGGAATGGAGTAGCGCTCTCCCCTACACCTCGATGTGGTAGCAATTGAAAAGGGAGCCTTTGGGTCACCCTCGACTAAGGTCGCCAACTTTACTACTTACTATAGTGTATGCTATCAAATATTCCTATCTTATACTATTAACTTTTAAACATCAATTTGACTAAAAGATGATACCTTAACAGGTACTACAACTCCAGGTCAGAGTGGACCTGGGAGTAATGGCAATGAAGGCGTATTCGACATTCCCCATAGTTCCAGAACTGGAACCTCACAATTAGGTACAGTTTAGTGTCACATCTAGGACTCTTTTACGTAATTGGACACTTCATATAAAAATGAAGCTACGTAAATGAATCCCAATTTTTGACATCTTTCTATCAATTCATAGGACAATTGAACTTTTTTGTTATTCACACAACGTTTCGACTGGCACATTCTCCTACCTTTTCAGGTGAAATATGCTCTTCTGTAAGGTTAGAGATGTTTGTTCCGTTCTCTTTCTTCGGTAGTACAAAATGCAAATGGTATTTTTCACGGGAAATCCCCCACCCATATCTTTTCATCGACTTCATTTTGCGTCCTTTCTTTTTATTGAGTAGGGAAGACCACAACGAGTTGAACTCCGTTCTTTCTTTCTTTTTCACTTTCTCTTTTCTTTCAACTTATTCTCTCTTCTTTCTTTTTTTTTCTTTTTTTGAGAGGTAACGTGAGGTATGTAGAATGATTTCAGTCTATAGATGCACCTAAGTTCTAGACTCACTCAAACAACTCGAATCCATCGTTGTGATTCATTCATATACAATCTCATTATGGCAGAAACTAAGCTTATATATATATATATATATATATATATATATATATATATATATATATATATTAGGTACTGACAACATATGGTCCATGGACCGTTAGTTCTGTAACAAATCACTACCACATTGAAAAAAAACCCACAAAAATCAGGGAATTATCCGATTTTAATGAAATTTTCAGTGTTCATTTATTAATGAAGGCATTTTATAACGCATTAGTTATTTTATCAAGAACTTACTGAGTTTCTCAGGTCACTTAAGTTTATCCCCACCCAGGGTAGGGATATAGTATATGGCGTTTACTTTCTGTTATATCATAAGAAGACAAAAGTCTAAAGGTGTGAATGCAAGTAAGAATTTTTTATCATTTGGGAACTGTAGGAAAAAATAGTTCCCCAAATGTGAATGACAAATTTGAAAAAAAAATTAATGTTTTGGGAGCTTTTAATACAATAATGTATAAAGAAATTGCTTTTTGTATTGATTGAAAGACAATTTGAGGAATTTGGTTGGTGATGTCTTCCTACGTTAATCAGTGTAGTAATTTTTCAAAGAGTGTGGATTTCGCTGGAAAGTCTTTCGTGTTTGGAGAGACTGCTTTTTTTATTCTCTTGTCTTCGGTATGGTCTTAAAACTTCCTCTCCCTTTTCACCCTCAAAGAGGTATTTTTTGTTGAGAATTCCTCTGGGAACAAACATTTTTGATTGGTTAACCTATGGTGTTTCAAGGTATTTTTAGTTGTTGTTTACTATCTGACTCCATTCTGGGTTATTCTATTCTTACCCAACGTTATCTTGCTGGCTTAACTTCTTGGATATGAAAGCTGTAAAGGAATTATATGAAAGAAAACAGGAAGAGAAGATGGGAGGCCAAGATATCTTTTATATTTTGCCTTTATTTCTGGGTTCAAAAACCATTCAGTGTGTGAGGAAATTCTTCAAACTACAAATGAAATGGTTGCATCTCCCAGTCAAGGTGTTAAAATGTGTTAGTCGTTCTTGGGTATATATGTCCAAATTTGGTATCTAAGGCGTTAACAATGTGTTAGACGCTTTTGGGAGATATGTCTAAATCCGGTTTTTTCAGTTGTAGTTGTTAAGTCCGTTATATGGTGTCTTAACTGTGATTCTGACGAGTCTATTATTTGGTGCTTTTAGTCATGAGTCGTTGGTAAAGAGACGGTTGCTACTAATGAAAAGGTTAGCCAACGCGTCGTCTAAAGATGGACGCATGGAGCCTTCCACCAGAAGCAAGAAAAATTTAGGTGTTATCACTCGGCTACTCCCTATTGAAAGAGCACAGGCTTCTTTATTTTGCCGAGAGAGTTCCCACTTTGCGCTTGCGCCGCCCCTTTTCCGGTCAGGGGCATCTGTGAGTTTCTGCATTTTGTGTATTCATTTCTAATCTAATTTTGTTTTATTTTCGTTTTATTTGTCTTTATCAATTCCCACAAACCAACCAAAGATCATTTCGTATTTTTCTACTAGTTTATTATTAGTCAGCCAATTAAAAGTTCTGATCTATGTATAGGAAGTGTATACCTTTTACGTATCAGATTTTAATTTGTCATCCAATCAAGCCATAATATAGGGGCTTGGCTATTTAAGAGTCCTAGCCTATAACTTGTGGGGGAGTATCCTTTTTCGTATTAACAAATAAAAATATAAAAGATCTGATTAATCTATCTGAAGTTCGGATTTGACCTTTTAATTTTAACAAAAGATTAATTTTGGAGATTATAAGTTTAAACGGGTCAATGTATCAAATAACCCCAAATAACACTCTTGCCGTTTGCTTACTTTGATTGTTTTGACAACTTGCAGGTGTGGAGAGAACAAGTTTTCATTGACCTCTTAAATTGAGTTTTGGATTTCTTTATGTGTACTTATAAAGTAAATAAGTCGGAAGTCTTATATTTGTGGAGGAATAGTATTTCTCGAGGTTCCACGAAAAGTAAAACTTCGGGTGTTGGTTCCACAATAGTAAGTAAAGTTGGCTACCGTAGTCGAGGGCGTCCAGAAGGCTCCCTTTTCAATAGCTACTACAAGGTGTAGGGGAGGGCGCTACTCCTTTCCCTTGATTGCTCCTCTTTACCCTTGATACGTACCTTATATTGCTGAGTGTTAAGCAAAGAGGTATTAAGTACTATTTTTAAAGTCTTTGGTATGACGCAACCTGGGATTGAACCCAGGTCTTCCGGACCATTGGCGAACACTCTACCCATTCACAAAAAATAAAAACATTAAAAACAATTTTATAATTCATACCAACTCGACAATGATGAAGAAATGATTATTCAAAAGGTATTCATATGTGTGTGTGTGTAAAACATGAATATTGCCTGTCAAATTGAATGTGTGTATATGTGTGAGAGTATGTTCATTGTAGTCCGGACTAAAGAGAGAAGATAGACTTGTACTTACATACATGTGTATGTGTGTGTATATATATGTGTCTATGTATGTATGAGTCTTTCGGTCTATTCTCCTTATCATTGTGTTTATTAGTAGGTTATCTGGCGTCAATCTATCATTCTGTGCTGTGCTGTCCTTGTCTGCTGGTCTGTCGGTCTCTACTTTGAACTAAAAAACTTCGGAATTTATACTTTTTGGTAAAATAAAAGTGGATCAAAGTAAAATATTTCAAATATATTACAGGTATAATAAAGTTCAAATGCACAGACATCAGTGAAGACACAACCCGTGACCTGTCTTAACCTCTCAGATTCACAGAAATTACTTATTTATTTTGGAACCTAACTATTTTTGTTTCTGTAACAAATTTTTCTACAAGTTAGTTTTTGATCCGCTTTTTCAAGAATATTCTATTCTATGTGTCCTTCGCTGATTGGTTTATAAATATAAGAGTATAAATTCTATGTAAGTGAGATTTTGATCCTTCTTTGCTGGAATATTCCTATCTACATATTCTTAGTTGATCTATCTAAAACTAAAAAAATGTGTATCCTATATACATTGATATAAGAAAATTACATTTTCGTGACTTTTAAAGAAAAACACTATTCTTTTCAAGAGTTTCTGGCGCCACTGAATACCTCATATTGTCATATACAAACAAACCGTAATAAACAGTCGTTTAAAAAGTGTTTGATAAATCAAAACCAGAAGCACTAAAATGCTGCCCAGCAGAACATTTTAAAAAAGAATTGACACTATACCTACTTAGTCTTGTTTCATTATTAAATTTCAAATTAGGATCATTTGATCTTAATTCCTTTTAGCTCATATATATATATATATATATTATAAAAGAAAAAAAAATCAGACCGACTACGTGCGGCACTTGATTTGACCTGAGTGGAAAAGGGAAAAGTAATCCCAGACAATACGGCACCAAAAAGCTACCTCCCACTATTTGTCGAGAACAATTATTGGGTCCCTCAGTACGAATTCGGGGACCAAACTGTAAAGGCAGGAAAAATACCCAGCAGAAAGGTTTCGTTACTCGCTTCTTGAACAGCCGATAAGTTTTCAAACAGGCAAGAAGATTCCAAGAAATAAAAGTAAAATTAAACGAAAGTCGACAACTGAAATTCTACCAAGTTAAACAACTGAAAGAAAATTCAACCTGAGAATTCTGCTGAAAAGATAACTTTACCGAAGACTCGAAATTAAAACAAAACTGGAAAGAAAAAAAAAATACTCAAAGAACTTTGTTTCCTGGACACTCTCAGATAAGTTCCTGCAAATTACACTAAAATTTGCAACACTTTATTTTTTCTCTCCCTTTCTTTCTTGTTTCTTTTGTATAAAATCCTTTTTAAAAACTTTATTGTTTGTGTTATCTTTTCGAATCAGTATCCGAACTAGAAAGGAACTTATCGTTTGAACATACACACTAAAGCCCCCTAAAAACTTTACCCAGTTAAATACTAAATTTGGCTTTAGTGTAATTTCTTACAAATTAAGTTTTACTCTAAATTCCATTATATTGAATTTTATTCCCTTTAATTTCTTTATATTGCAAATTTTATTCTCTTTAATTTATTTTAATATATAATTGTAATGTAAAAAATAAATAAAACTTAAATCGTTCCTTCTATCAAGGATAGAGTCACAATAAATTCGAATGTAAGCCGATAATTAAAATCGCTTTTTAAAACTTAAAATAAACTTCTTTAAAAATTACCGTCGTCACAGTTCCTTTAGCGTAATTGTCAGTTTCACGATGTGCTATTCCCACCAATAGATAATTTTTAATGAAAAAAGCAACAGAACGTTTTATGCTTGAACATTTTACAAGGTTTGTGGATTACCTCCCTTGCTGAAAAAAAATTAGACAACCAACGCTAGTTGGCAACATATAACTTCATGGCATAAAAGAAAGACACAAAGACAAATTTTCCTCTTTTTCTCCAGCATTGTGTAGGAGTAACAACCTGTTTTCGTCCTTCTGAGCACATTCGTTTTTAAAAGACCTCGTGGTACACTAAACAGGTGCACTGTGTGTTAAACACTATTCAACTCAAGATACAAGGTTTCACATATAATTCCGGACACACACAGTCGTCGCAGGACCGCTATATGTGAATGCGTCGATCCCACGAACAGTTTGTATGTTGTTTGTTGTGGTTGATTGACTGAGGACTGGATGATCGAAGTCCCGGTTTATTCGATCACTGATTAACCGGGGATGTGTCGATGTGGCCTCGGTGTGATGTGTTAGTCTAAGCAGTGGTTGCTCGTAAACGAGGATGATGCAGAAGTCCGCTGCTGGGGGAAACTGGAGTTGGTTTGCAATTGGTGCTGTTGATTGTTTTTGCAGGATTCGCTGCTGGGTTAAGCTGAAGTCGGTCAGCAAGAAGTAGTTGCTTGAAAGAGCAGGAACTATTGGTGCTGGAAGGTGCAGGAACTGCTGGTACTGGAAGGTGCATGCTAGTGGTTGAGGCTAGAGCTGCTTTCCAGATGCTGGTAGGTGGAAGATGCAGGAAGTGCTACTAGGTGAAGTTAGAGCCGGGAAGATGTAGTGAAGAGACCAAAAGTAATCTCGAAAGATTTTCTAAAGTTAGCTCTTAGAAGAGCTTGTGGGGGGTATGTAATTTGGTTATTTCAGTAGATAGCTCTCTAAATTATTCCCACCACAAATACAACACAAAACTTTACAATCGCGTGAAAGAAATGAAATAGAACACAACGAACATTAAACAGCAAACAATTTAATATGCATATAACAGAATATGAAAACAAACAAAATACATGATGTGTAAATGGCCTTTTGGAAAATAAAGTTTGACAAAAGGAAAATAAATTTGTTTAAAGATGTGTGTATGTTCATGTTAACGGAGTCCGTAAATAAGTCGTTCTTACTTACATTAAGTTCATAGCGGGTTTTATGATTGTGGCGACAGCGTGTCGCGTTGATGAAAGAAAGTTTGTCGGGTTTTTCTTTTGAATGTCATTCTCGGCCATTTGAAAAGAGGTCATGAACTTTAGTTGAGGAAGGAAAGGAATTTGTTGGACATAGTATCGGCTACTGGCTTAGTGGCTTGTGTTCGTCTGTGTGTAAGCTTGTGTTGGTCTGTGTTATTTATATCCTACAGGTGGATCAAAGAATCATCCTAAAATTTCGGCGCGTAGACATTTATTGACCAATCAGATTTGTATTTTACTATTTTATTTTCGAGCCTAGATATTTTCTGTTAGTTCACTTCCGATCCTATTTTTCTAGAATGTTCTATTCTATGTTTTTAGCTGATTGGTTGAAAAATATAAAAATGTAACTTAAATGCTGATACGGTTTTGATCCTACATTTCTAGAATGTTCTTAAGTATGTTTTTATTGCTAATTTTAAGACTAGAAAAAATGTGTATCCCATAAGCTTTTGGATTAGATAGTATTTGTGATTGGTTTGATTGGCTGTGCTGAGTCCGCAGCTGTGGCAGCTGCTGCTGATAAGACTTTGGTCGCAGTGCTATCACCAAAGGAGGTAGAGACACCTTTCTCGCCCACAAACTGTCTCAGCCGGAATGTCTTTAGGTCGTTGACTGCTGAGTTTATGTAGGAATCGATTGCTACTACTCTGTTAGGCTGAGTGAAATGTTTCTATACACAGGAAATTCCTTTATTGAATATAAGTAACAATGAAATACTTTATTATACTTTGAAAAGGAACTTTTAAATCTAATGTATTTTATTCTGTATTTACTAATCTATCTTCGGAAGTCCAACAGATTTAATCCCTTTCTAAAAATAGTTCGTGTGTTAGTAACGAAAGTTAACTTTTGAGGTATGTACAACGTTTTGTTGTCTGACGTCATGGGTGACTCAGCGTTTTCTTAAACCGGGTATTTTAGGTATCGTAGCCGCCCCGGCTACGATAGTCAATAAACAAATGGATTCTAACAAATATGCACTTCTATTATAAACACATAACTACTTTTTTCTAGTATTTTCAGACATGTGTGTACTAGCAAAAGAATTTTCCTTAATATTCTCAACTTTCGTATTTTTCGTTTTTATTTTTTTAGCTTATATTTCTAATTCATTTTAAAACCCGTTAAAACCCAAATCTTGTCATTGCATTTAATTTTTCTACCAATATTTCTTGTTATAAACAATGTCAATCTTATAGGATTTACACTCCTATGTTTTAAAATAGACGTTATGCCACTTGCTCCCGAAACAAAGATGGCGGACGTCAGTATACTAATCAGTCTCGGGAACATATTGGCCAGGAGAACCACGTGGTTAGTGCTCAAAACTACGTTCGCAACTTCAATTTTCTCTCGCGTTTTTGGAGCCTACTCCATGACAAGAATTTTCTATAAATACTCTAATCTTCCAACATTCTCTCTCTCTTTCACATTTTCACTTACAGGGTCAACATACTCTTTCCAGTGTGACTTCCAGAGAGAACACTCTCCCTCTCTCAATTTCAACTAATAGAATCAACACACTCTTCCTCTTTTTTACATTTGACTGCCACAGTCAACTACCATGAAACTGTATACTCTACGCAACCATTGTCTTCCTTGTTATACTGTTTCGGTGAAACTTTTTCCAGCCTCGAACATATAAATTTCGTCAAACCACAGAAAGAAACAAACAGTAGAAATACTTAGTCAACATGCCGCGACCTGCCGATAAACATAAACGGATCAAGTTACACGCCCGCTGTAGGACAATTATATCCGGGTACGGCCGGAACTGACTAAGCCCTTTTTCTTTCTAACGACCATGACACCTCGTGACAGCTAAAAGAAAAGGATGAATTAAAATTAACAATATTTACAAAGCACTTCGGCCAAAAATAACGTGATAAAACTGGAACTAATAGTCGTCGCCAGCTTATAGTAGGTAAAGAAAATACTCAATGGCTACACTCATTTTTTATCAAAGAACTTTATATTCACGCGGCTGGAGCTGTGTGTCACAGCACCTTCATAATATCAACAAGCCCTTTTCAACGCCTGTTCTGGACTTCGGTCCGGAGCGTGGCCCTGGAAAAGGAACAATGGCAGACTTGGGGCCTTTAATTAGGCACCTAGTTTCGACTAGGCTACCTTCGGGTGGGCGAGCTGCACTTTTGTCTCCTTTGTCACCCATGTGCGGCACTAGACCAAGCGTCTAGTTTAAGCCGTAAACTGGCATACGTGCCCGGACTCACATTTGGGTTCGTGAAACTGCTTGCCTCATCAGGCTCACATTGCACTAAGTGAGCCGATAAGCAGCATTGACCAGCAGGGTTCGAGTCTCGATTCGTTCCCAACCTCCCCCCCTTTATCCCCACTTTAATCGGCCTTCGGGCTTTTGACCTTGTGTCAAGTCGTGTCTGGTGGGAGGCAGCGACAAATATCGGCGCGCTCTTGGCGTTTCTTTGTGTCCTGTGGTGGGGCGCTCTCGACCGGCTGTGATTGCGTGCCGCACAATTCGTTCGGGTGAGTTCCACCCCTGGATACATCACCTCTGGCCTCAGGTGGCCGTCCCCCCAAGCTTTAACCCTCTTCAGAGGTGTTGGGTTTATCGCCCGGCGCCTGAGGCGCCCCGAAAAGGGG
The DNA here is from genome assembly GCA_963585895.1 of Sepioteuthis lessoniana. Classification (NCBI taxonomy): domain Eukaryota; kingdom Metazoa; phylum Mollusca; class Cephalopoda; order Myopsida; family Loliginidae; genus Sepioteuthis; species Sepioteuthis lessoniana. Next base: position 135,754 of record CAUZXS010001334.1, read on the forward strand.
AATGCCGACGGGGTCCGAGACATTTTTGGAACTGCCTGTCACGTTGGGCTTCGGCCCTGCGACAGGACCCACCTTAAAAACGGCCTTGTGCCACATTCGTACGCTGGTGGGGCGTAGGATAAATAACGGCACGCTCTTGGCAAAGCTCATTTAAAGAGGAATCCTGCATTTTGTGCGGTCGCATTCACCTTACCTTCCGGCGTTGGTCCCACTTCTCGTGGTAGATCTGTCTTTCTTCCACCTACATAGGTATGCACAAAGGTCCTTTTTATGACCATAAGAGGTCTCTGTCTGCGGGTCAGAGCATCTCTGGCGGTCAGTAATGACCAGTCGAAATAGACGGCCAGGTGGCAAACACGAAGACGGATTCTAAGACCAACCGGTCTTACCCTCTCTCGGTTCCGATTGTCCGATAAGCTACGCAGCGCTAATGGCACGGTCCAGCCTTTAGCTACCGCTTCGCTATCTGCGTAGCGCTAAGATAACGCCCATCTTAACCTCGGCCTCCTGGCCTATCCGCACGGCTTTGACACGACAAAGCCTTCGCTCCCGTCCGATTCGTCCGCACGGCTTTGACCCGACAAAGCCTTCGCTCCCGTCCGATTCGTCCGCACGGCTTTGGCGCAAACCTAGCCATAGCCATCGTCCGCACGGCTTTGACACGGCAAAGCTTTCGCTCCCGTCCGATACGTCCGCACGGCTAGGGGGCCCGGCAAACCCCTAGCCTTTCCTCGCCCTCGACGCTCTTGCAAGGTACAACGCAGTCCACGTAACGACTCGCTGTTACGGACTGTTCTACCACTGCAACATCTGGCTCACGCACGACCCGCCGTACGAGCCAGCAGCTGGATCGACACACCCTTGGTTAACCCAACATACCGTCATAACCGGGAATATCGATCTACCAACCTCGACCGACCTCAGCTGCCCACGACGACTATCCAACGGTATCCAACGACCCGACCGAATCTCAGCTTACCAGCATCAAACATCCAGCTGTATCTCCACGACTCGACCTACGCCAGCTACCCTCGTCGAACGTCCAGCTGCGAACATCTACAACGCGACTATACCAGCTAACGACATAACCCATCCTAGCTGAAGACTACATACAACCGTCACGGACATTTACATACACGCTTGTAAATACGACAAATAAATCGTCGCTTGTTATTATTGTTACCTCGCCTTTGTTCCTTCATATTGCTTTGGCTGTTCTCATTCACATAACTCATTTGCGGGGTCGACATACTTATCGGCTCCGCAACAAACACGCATAGGACACTTTTGTTAAATAGTCCTTTTTTGTGGTATTAGTGTTAGTCACACACACACACACACAGAGGAATATTTCACGAACAGTATTAGAACACTAGTAATGTTTTAGAATGTTTCATTGCATGTATTGTTGATATATAAATTTGAGTTTGTTTGTAACGCTTTGTTTTATATGTTCTTTTCGTCCGCGTCGTTTCACACGTCTTTACTTCGTTGCCTTTTTCAAATATACTAACATAAATTCTGGGAGACCAAACATATTCACCAAACAATTACATGTCCCCCTACAACCTTGACGTTACTGGCAATAATAAAGCCTAACAAATACATTGCATTTTTTCCATAGAATAAATGCAGTTACAAAATGTTGATAACCCTACGTTAAAGAGTAGAAAAAATCGTTTGGCATTGCTGGTGGAATTGAAGTAAAAACTAGATCTTGTGGGTTGGAAAATGAAAATTATTCCTAAAAACGCTATTCATAATGTTGGCCATAGTAAATATACAAAGGGATCAATATATATCATAACAACTTTATTTACAATAAAGAAGGGAAAGAATATAAGGTTTTAGCCAGAGTTTGTGTAGGATGATTTTAGTAGGAGAAGTTGGTTTGTTAGTAGCGAGGGAAAGTTTGTTTGTTAGCGAGGATGGGTTGTAACGTATGTGTGTTTACGTTGTGTTGTTTCCTCGCTGAGTGTATGTTAGTCCCCTCGCTAGGTTGTAAGAAATAAAAGGATGATGATGAAGAAGAAGTAAGATGGCGAAGGTCGAAATATGTTTTTATGAATAAGTTTTCATTTGCAGCATGGAATATTAGGTTTGCTTTTGGAGCTGCAAGACTCGTGGAGAAGTTATGCTTATTGAGACGAAATTGAGTTATGAAAAGTTGAGATGGTTGAGATGGCAGCGTGTGTCGTCGGACGTGTGAGGGATTGTGTTTTGGAGTCACCATAGTTTTTGTGTGTCTGGTATTTGGGGAGAGTATGCGTTATCTCCATTAAGGTGGACTAGAGGTGAATTGAGAACTAGCGTGTCGAGAGCGGGATCACGCTCAGATCGACATAGCCAATTTTGGGGTGATATACAGTTTTGCCTGTGCGAGGCATGTTGAATGCATCTAATTTATATTCAACTGGGATTCCTTGCAAGGAATCCATAAATTAGATGGGTTCCCTCGTGTATCCACGTTGCTGCTGCTGTTATTTTAGAGCCGCAGTGAGATGTCTGCACTGGGCAGCGTTGACCAGCTAAAAAGCATCGCTATTGAAGAACGGCCAGTGTGACGTCTGCACTGGTCGGCGTTCTCCAGCCAAAGAGGGTGTGTTTGGCAGCTTACCCGATTTTTTGGCCGGAAATGAAAGTCCGGGCTGAATAGGATAGGTCATCCTGATTGGGTGAAATTAAGTGTCGAATTAAATTTTTCCCTTCTCTACAAGGTATTAACAAATAAGGTTTGCAAAGATGTGTGGGTAAAACTGATCTACGTAGTATGTATGTGGGGTATAAGGCTGAAGATCAAGGGCGAAGGGCAAGGCTGTGTTGCCGTTTGATATCTGACTCCATATTTTGGTTATTTTATTTTACCCCCACGTTGGCTAGTCGATGTAAGGCCTTGCCCAAGAAAGTCCCAAAAGAATTATACAGAAGAAAAGACAGCAACAGATAAGAGACGAAGACGTTTCTTTTATACTTTCTTTTATTTACTGGGTTCAACAACCATTCCATGGATGAGGGAGTTTTTTTCTGAATACATTGAAATGGTTGAATCCCCTAGTTAAGGTGTCAAAATACGTTAATCGTTTCATGCATGTGTTTGTCCTCATTTGGTATTTCGGGCTTCCATAAGGGTTAGTTTTCTTTTGGAAGTTTGTCAAAGTCCGGTAATGGTTAGTTTGTAGTTCATTTGTGGGTCTTTTATATTTCAGCATAATACTGACTGAGAAAGAACTGCTACTGGATAAAAGGGACTAACCAACGCTACGTCCAAAGACGTATGCATAGTGCCCAGTCACCATACAGGAAAATAGTGTTGTCAAATCACTGGTCACCGCCTGAAAGAGAAAGAAAGCCTGTTCCTCTTTGTCAAGAGGTTGCCTTTTTTCTTTCCGCATGCGTCATCCTCTTTTCCTGTCAGGGACCTCTGGGAGTTTCTGCAAATTTAAGTTTTCCTTTTTTTTAAAAATTCAATTTGAATTTTTATTTATTTATTTATTCGTTCCTTATATATATACAATCCTTATATATATACAATCCTTATAATCACAAATTTCTTAAAATTAAAATTGAGACAGAAAATTTTCAAATCTTTTAACTTTAATAGTTAATGGTCAAATATGAAATGCTTTGTAACCTCTATAAATACGTATTTAAGTGTATATTTAGAAATAATAATTTAAAAAATGATAATAAAGTTATTTTTTGATAAAATTGAGTCGCTGACCAGATTGAATATGGCAGCGAACCAGATCCTGATCACAAGCCGTATATTTTACAACCCTACGTTACAAATTTACGAGTCAGTTTATTTAACATTCTGCTGACCAATTTCATACGTAATTTCTTTTTAAAAATTGGCAACAACAAGAGATGACATTTTTTTGTATATGAAACGAAGTTAATTTAGCACTGACAAACACTGCTTTCGGGAATGTACATATATATATATATATATATATATATATATATATATATATATATATATATATATATATATGTATATATATTGTGACGTGGTATGCTACCGAGGGGGAAAGGGAGGTAAATTCCCCTACCCTACGGTGTTTGAATCAACAGGTCCCAAGGACTGACCAAATCCAGGTCAGAATGAAAGCCAAAGCTACCTGCACTCCATGACCTATAATCGGTTGGACAGAGAAGGGAATGTAGGTCACTCTAGTAGCATGACCGGAAGAAATAGAGGATGAAGAAAAATCCAAATGATTGGCAAAACCCTTTAGCGCCAAAATGATACCTTTTCATCAGAGGAAATTTGGAAAAGAATCTTTAGTTTGAGGATAGAAGTCGGCGGATAAAGACGTCAGTTTACAGCCCAAACTCCGGGTTCCCTCGCCTGCAAAAAGAATCTTTACTTCTGGACAGACATTGGCGAAAGAGAGATGCCAAGTCCGCCAACTGCGAGAATGTCACTCGTCCGTAAAAGAAAGGAACCTGAGAAGTAAGCCCTGTCAAAAATAAGTACAACTTAAACTGTTTCTTAAATCTCATAATTATTTGTTTGGTTGTCGCTTATTAAAACTTTGTTATATTTTAAATGCTCCCTTGTGTTGAAATCTATTGGTTATGTTATTTATCTATCGAGTCGCCTTCTTTTGCACATATTTTTTTCAGCTTCGCATCGCTTTCATTAATTCTCGCTAAATGTCTTATTCACCTTAAAACATTATAAGGGAATTTTCGGAAATTTGACTACAGTGAATAATATTTTGTTTTAACCTAGAAGTCCATGCTTTCCGTTATCCGAGGGGGTACGAAAACGAAGGACTTGGTGGGGTATGTGAAAGAGAACTGTTCATTTTCACTTATCATTTTTCTGTTGACCATTGTTAATACTTTCTAAATATTAATACGAAGTGACACTGGATCATCGGAGAGAGGGGTAATCAATTGAAAGTAAGCAAAGTGAAAAAAGTAAGAGTTGTACTCTTAAGAGTATCTTAATTGCTTAAATATTATTTTGAAAGACAAAGTAAAGTTTGGAGACCAAAAAGATACATCAAAGGCCGTGTGATTGTTTGTGAGAATTATTAGAATTGAAACAGATTTTGTTTGTATTAAAAAATAACAAAGAGGGTCTGATAAGGTAATCTTGATTACTTAATATTATTTGACAGAGTAACTACCCGGAAATTAAAATTAAGAAAAATGACCTGAATGATTGGAGGGGCTAACTGTGTCGTTTCTGAGAATGTCAGAAAAGACAAAATTGGTTGCATTAGAAAAGTCTGAGTTATCGGTCATTTGATAAATTTGGAAACTTTCCTTCGTGTACACATTTTGAAAATCAGATTCGTCCCCAAAAGACGGCTATGTCCACTCAGGAACGGGGGTTAGGTTGATTATAAAGAGAATAGGAGGAACAAGAGAGCTCTAAGACTCTGCTGATATCAGGTATGGGTGAGAGATACTGATTAAAGTAGGTTGGAGTTGAGAAGGTAGATTCAACCTTCTAAACACCAAAAAGAGGTTGGACAATTCCCCAAATTTGTAAAAACCGTTTTAAAGAAAACTGGATGATGAGAAATTGATATGAAGGATGATCAAATTATATACCCAACCAATCTCAACGCCGGTTGGATACCGGATTCAGTATAAGGTGTAGTTTTTGATATCTCAGACAGAGAGTCCGGAGAGGAGTCGGAGTCGAGACAGCAGTCGACTAAATCGACCACGACTCCTGAATCGAGACTGTGCCAGACTTCGAATACTACAGACTTGACTTACAAATTGACCGTTTAAAACTGTGTTGCATTTTCAGTGTCATTCGACTAGGACTGCTGTATATAACAAACAATATAAACAATAAGCGTTGCTACATTTCTAAATATATTGTTTCTTATTCTTTATCTTTTTTCTTTCTTTTTTTTTTGTAGTTGTTATTGATGGCAGAATTGTTTTGATGTAATCGTTGACTGTTAAGATGTTCATCACCTCGATGACTTCATCAAGTTACCATCTCACCTTCTGTGATCGAAACACAACGTGAGCAGCAGGGTAGATGGTCGTGAAGAACATCAACGCAATCAAACCAAGCAGAACCGTGTCAAAAAACAATACCGGCGGTGACCCCCCCCATCAAAGGGTTGCATTGACTGGCTACCTAGGATAGATTTGATCCCGGTCGTTTGCATTAAACAATTGTTTATAACCACTTGCCTACTTATCTACCTTTCTTTTGTTCGTCTGTGTTAAACTTTCAGTGATTGATATTCGTGTGATATCAATTTCTTTTGTGTGTGTGTGAGTGTGTGTGTGTGTGTGTGTGTGTGTGTGTGAGAGAGAGAGAGAGAGAGAGATTAAATAAGTTGGAGTACTGAAAAAGGTGAGGGTGTGGTAGAGAAAGGTGTGAGTGGACAAAAAATGTGGGGAAGAAGGAGGAGTCATTGAAGAAAGAGAATAATCATATTGTCAATGTAGATGCAATAGATTATAAGTCATTACTACAAGACGATAACAATGTTAATAACTTTGTTACTACCTATCTACCTTCACCTTTGAGAATTGGCGTGCTTCACACGGGAAGAAGGACGAGGAAATGGGGACGAAAGGATAGATATACTAAGTGAAACGTACTCCTCTCCCAAGTATCCACGCCATTTCTATACGTATGTAGCAGAAAGAACTTCGTATTTTTGTTTGGCGCGTTAATTAATTTGACCGTTAGGGTCGACACATATTTTCACCCAATCAGGATGACATCCTATTCATCCCGGACCATTTTCCAGGCAGCACCAAATTGGGGAAAAGCCGCTAAACACCCTTCTTGCTCAGAAGCTTTCGAACTGGACAGACGTCTTACTGTCCGCTCTCCTTTTAGCAGGAGCTTCACGAAACCATTATAAATTATAAACCTCTTGAGTCTATTCTTTTAGACCAAGGGTTCCTAGTTGAATATGAATTAGATAAATTCAATACGCCACACACAAGAACAACTTTAAGTCCCCTCCAACTTTGGCTATGTCGACTGCGACGCAAAATTCCGCTCCGACAGCCAGCCACTTTATCCCTGGGCAACATTTTCTGGAGACATTCACGCTTCTCTCCCCAAATGACCAGGACCACGCATTCATGGGCGACTACATCATTTCTGTCCTTAATTAGCAAACATCATTTCTGTCCTTAATTAGCAAACATCATTTCTGTCCTTAATTAGCAAACACGACCTTTGCTACATCTATGGCGACCATACGTCACTCACACATTGAACACTGCTTTAACCTGACGATGCACATTTTGCTCAGACATTTAGCTGCTAAAATGCCTTCTCAACTCTATAACAACTTCATTTCCTTCCTTCCTTCCTACGAGACTTGCAACATAAACGTAAACCCATTATTACATGCTACCATTAAAACCTTCATATAAAAACCTTACGGCATCTTCGTCTTCTCTCACAACTATATTTTCCAACAACATTTACCGAGGAAATAACAATAACGTAACCACACGTAAATATATTTCTTTCGCCAAACGTATTGCAAGCAAATTTGGTTATGAAAATCCGTAAAAGAGGAAAGAAATTGAAGAAAAGAGGAACAAACACCAGACTGCCCTTAACTGATACGCCACTCTCTATAAGAATCAATGGTGACGGGACGATAAGAGATTATTATGAAAATGAGGTCACTGTAATTATCATGTTACACAGCAGAACAGAGAGAGAGAGAGAAAGATGAACAACGGGAGTCAACAAATAATAACTTGCATTTTGAATATGCTCAAGTTTAAAGAAATGAGTCTTAACGGGTAGCTACTATTCGCTACCGGAAGTTATCCCTAAAACCAGTTGTTATGCTTGTGGCATAAATTCAACGCCTAAATCCAGCCAAGATTATAGGGCCAACTGGGCCCTCGTAACGGAAATGAAAATGTAGTATTTGATTCAGTCGGTCATGCCAATTCAAATTCGAGCGATGCGACAGTCCTTTTTAGAACATGAAAACTACTCACTGTCCTTTTTAGGACGAACACCAAATACCATATGCGACCTCTCCTTTTAAGAAGAAACACAATTACTCAACATCCTTTTTAAGGATAAACACAGACTACTTTATGCGGTATGTCCTTTTAAAGAGAAACACCAGCAAGTCAGCAGCAGCAGCAGCAGCAGTTTGGCACTTGGACCGACGACTAAGCCTGCGACAATCTACTTCCGGCTCGCAACGCTCATCAGCCAGCGACCAACCTGCGACAGCATGTCCAGCCATTCGACCGGCGGTGTTCGGGAACTTACAACCAGCTTACCTTCCAAGAAATATATAATTTGTTCTTTGTTATTTGCCCAATAAAAAAATTCCAATTTTTAACATTTTGACCTTGTCTTTGTTCTTGTTTTAGCTGTTGTCCCTTTATTCAAACGTTTGTGGGCTCGACACTTCATTCATCAACCCCGCAACAAAAGTAAGTGTTTTTAATTTTAATTTTTCTTCTTTTGGGAATTAATCAATTCGATGTTGAGTACAAAAGTTGTTTTTTACTCACAGTTTGTACAAACATGGAAAGTATTTACGATTGATAATAAACACGTCTATTCATTTCCAAGATTCCTCTATAACTGTTGGTAATCCTATTTCTTCAGCGTAAATCTTAGGCTCCAGTATAGCATGCTTAGAGATTAAATAGTTTTTTATATTTAATTTTCTTTTCTTTTTTTATCATTTTATTTTTCACTTATTACAACTTTACTTTCCATCATTTCTATTTAGCTACCTAACAACATCATAAAGTCTAAGGTGTGTACGTCATAAGGAGAAGGGATTGTGATATTTATAAATCCATCAAAGGAGAATGAAAAACGAAAATCCAACAACACTACTGATCTCTGTCATTTAACGATGTTAAATTGAAAGTTGTGAAATTTAATAACAGAGAACGCCAAGGCATAAAAAGGGGAATTACTTTGTGGCGATTTAGGAATTACCAAAGAACTCCCAACCGGATGTTGACTCGTCGGCTGCCTGATACGAAATGTATAAATGCGTCGCCACGCATAAGGCTCCACGCATCCATCCGGTTAAAATCAGAAAAAAGAAAATAATAAAATGTAAAGTAGCCAATGAGAAGCGGTCGCGCCAAAATTAGAAGGATTTTGGCGTGGCGAATTTGGAGCCGGTGAAAAGAGATAAATACTCAGGTTTTCTGTGAACCTATCTCTTTTCGGGTAGTGACGTCGAACCGACAACACCGATTTTACTATCTGGTGTTTGGGCACCACGCTGTGTCTTGGGACATAGCGTTGGTTAGTCCATTCACCAGGTAAATAAAGGAAAGTATGAAAGAAAAGTTTTTCGTCTCCTATCTGTTCTTATCTTCTCTTTTTTTATATTTCTTATGGACCTTCTTTGGGCAAGGCATTGCACCGGCCAAGTCAACGTGGGGTAAAGCAAAATAACCAAAATATGGAGTCAGATATCTTACGGCAACACAGTCTTGCCCTTAGCCACTGACTACCATAAAAACTTCAAACCCCACAACTTTTACGAAAATATTGTTTATCATGAAGTTATAAATGAGTAAAATATACTTTTCCTATGTCATATTAATCTTTAATCTTTGATGGTTGTTTCAAATTAGAATTTCCACTAGTTTAGCTGCTCAAGTTATTATTATTTAATAATCATTGAATCAACGTTTTTATATAATATTATCATTTTATTAAATTAGATAATTATTGCTAGCAGGTTGAATAAGCAGTTATATTTTAGTAATAATCCAGTAGACTCCACAACTGAACCTTCTTTTTTAGAGGATTGGTGCAACACAATCTGCCTATCACGACTATAACTTCATTTTTCGACTTTAATTAGTTAAGTCATTTCTAAAAAAGACAAATTTAGATACACTTGAATTACATGTTTTACTTTTTACCCCACTTATTGTAACAGTAACTTTTATGTGACATTGGTTGGAGTCCTTTTTTATCTCTCTATTTCTGCTTTCTGCACACAGGCTACTTTTTCAGCCGTATAGGATTTACACTCCATTATTTTTAGACCAATTAGCAAAAGGCGCACGGAGTGGAAATTTCTAGAAAAATAGGACCCAAAACTCACTTTTAAAATAAGTAGTTTCGGGAACGTAGTTGAACAGTGTGGTCACGTACTGGGGTCTTCAACTACGTCCGCGTATTTGGAATCTCAAGTGAACTCGTTCCGCATAAAAATAAATCTTGCGCTTGGAGGCGGTCACGTGAATAGAAAATCTCTATATTTCACCTCTGGTGGTGTAACGGTTAGCAAGCTAGACTTGCAAACCTACACGAGTGAGTTCGAGTCTCATTGGACGCCCCATTCATTCAGCCTTGTGCCACATCGAAGCAAATTACTATTTCATGCTCGCGACAACGACTTTTTTTTCTAACAGGGATTCTAGGAGACCGGCATTCATTTCGGGAGCGCCAAGACGTCCCCACAAGCTCTAACCCTCCTTGGAGGGGTTAGTTTTATCACCTGACACCTGAGGCGCGCCTTTTTAGGGGGATGCCGACGAGGCCGGAGGCGTGTCTGGGCTATGGCCCTGCACCCGGACTCACCTAAAAACAGGCCTTGTGCCACATTCGTCCGCTTGGTGGGACGTACGACAAATAATAATTTTTTTTTCACACACTCCCCGACGTTCAAGGATTTCAGACACCCGAGGACACTTGCGGTTTCTCTGAAATTCCTTCAAACACTGGCAAACCCGTCCGGAACTTCAGACTGCAAGACTCGGCAAAACGGCCACTGAAATAAATAAATAAATTCATAATATGCTGACCAATTTTCGGCCCATTCCACTACTAATGAACGTAAATGTCTACTACTGCAAACATACACATGTTCAGCCAGCTGGTAAGACACATACCCCGCTGCTATGTGCCTTTGTTACCGCCAACATACACATTCATATATATATAAGTAGGATTTGTTGACTTTTTAACCTCCGTCTGGACAGCGAACATACTTACACACAGATATTTCGAACACTCACTACCATTTCAGCTAACGTATTTGTATAATATACACTCAATAAATACATAACAAACATATTCAAACATTTCTATCGTGTATAAACTTTTCCTCGTTTGTATTTGTGTAAAATAAAATTCATCTGTTTTAACATTCTCGTTCACGAGAAATTTCTTTTGTCTACGTTGTTCATATTTTTTGTGTTGTTGTGGAAACAAAACCTCGAGAGAACAAACTCATCACTCCACAAATTGTTGCCACTGACATTTCATTCTTTACAAGCTCTTATTTTAGCAAGAAATGGGTCTACCGCTTATAAGGATAGTCGTCCTTAACGTGTCACTAACACAATAAAAGGATGGGTAAAAATTTCAGTAGAAAAACAATAACCGGAAAAAATAAAACGGAATTGTGTTTTTTTGTTTAGCTGAGAAAGTGGAAAATACACCGTATTTTTTTTTTTTAGCAAAAAAACCCAACCTACTCATAACGGATATACGAGTAGTTAATATTTTCTTTAATCTATTAATTATTATTTTATTTTAGATATTATAATTTAATTCTAATCTCGCTTGAATAGCAAAGTTCAGGTTGTGGATCAGAGGTGTTGGGTGTGGATTTGGTGAGTGGAAAAGCAGATGATAATTTCATAGTGAAACTCTCTTTAAAAAGAGATACAAAAAGTGCCTTCATCCCACAGCACAAACATGAGTGCGTGCATCGGACGTCTTCGAAATTTAGTCATTCCAGCATTTCGTTATCATGCGCTACGGACGTATTTGAAACCTGCTCTTACTTTTCAACGTCTAGTCAAGGTCAGTTTGACATTTATTTTGCTTGTCTTCAAAATTCAAAAGAAATTAGATTAAATAACTACATAAATCTTTTTGCGCATCAGTTTTTAGACTTTTACGGGTGGTAAAAGATGAAATGTTAAGTTAGTCAATACTTTAAGTGTTTGTAAAATATATAAGAAAACAAAGAAATACGGAGAGAGAGAGAGAGAGAGAAAAATTATATTTACATTTTGTTATTTCACTTTTTTGATTGCTATAATTTACTTACTAAGTACTGTATTGATTTGTTTGTTTTTTGTGTTACTTTGTTAATTTCACTGACTACACCAAACAGTAAACACTTCATCGTTCTTTAAAGAAAGAAAAAAATGACTTTTTTTAAAACCAACGTTTCTTTTAATTTATGGTTTTTGTATTACTTCAGTTAAAGTTGATTTAGTACGGCACACAATACGCACAAAATATCAGAGTTCTGTTGTTGGAGATGGAACCCACAATATTAGCAAAAGTCTGCCAAAACGTGTTCAGTATTTACGAGTGTAAATCAATCTATTATTCAGCCTGACACTTGGTTACCAGCTGAATTTTAATTCGATCTAGTAAGCTACTGAATTTAAAAAATATATCGACAGGGGGGTTATGTGAAATAAATATTTATGTTTTGTTTTGTTTTCGTTAGTCTACTGACATTGAGTTTTTCCCTATATTTGTTTATCAGAATTTTAATTATTTATAGGTTATCTAATACCGAAATTTGATTCATTTATAAATATTTAATTATAATTATAACGATTTGATATTTTCGATTTTCATTTGCTATCACTTTTTTAATCACTCCTTTTTTGTTTATTTGTCTATAGTAATAATTTGTTTACACAAAGTCGGTATCAAATTTCCTAATAGACTTAATTTGCACACATATAGTTTTACGTATTCCTATCCATTACTGATAATATTATAACGGATCTATTTGACCAATAGTGGATTTGGGAGTAATGGTAATGGTTATTCTACACTCCCAAGATCTGCAGTACTGGAGCATCAACATCGGATGCAATTTCCTGGCATACCCTGGTCACGAAATTTGTATGTCCCCAACACCTCACATATGTTGAACCTAATGAAGAATCTACTCGAGTGGATTTGCGAGATAACTTGTTAATTCTTACTTCTTGGATGTGGCACCCAACTCCTCATTCCTTTAATTTATTTTTATATGAAATTAGAAGTTGAAGAAAACAAATTTTGTACATTTAAAAAAATCAGTTGTGTTTATTGTTTCAAGTTTTCAAAATTGAAAACTTTTCAGTCGGTATTGCCACTTAGTGTAATGGATTTATTTAAACCTTAGTTTAGTGGAGTGCCCCAATGAGGATTGAATTCGCGAGAGCAATGGTTTGTTTGCTAGGCTAAGTACAAACCATTACAGCTAATCATTGGTATCCACTGCCCGGGTGTAACATTTTAATTTTATTTTCCCC